>JARVZY010002939.1:0-29918 GCA_030686995.1 Artemisia argyi
TCATATAAAATAAACCAAACACATCAAGTGAGCATAGCGGAAGCAATTATAACAAGATCATATAACATGTAATTAATTAATCAATAATAAATAGTAAACATACCTTTGTGATTCTAGCTCGAACAAGAATCAAATTGCAATCTTCAAATCAAGAACCCTAATTAGGGTTTATGTGGATTATAAGAATTACCTCTTACCTCTTTTGTAATTCAATCCAAGAATCAAACAATAGTGTGTTTGAATCGCGTTCTTGTACACACGTATTAATTCAAGTAAAAGTTTATGCAAGTAAATTAAACACAAAACTTTGTTGATCAATAAAAATCGAATCCCTTATGGGATTGTTTTGATGGATCGATTATGGGACAAGAGAAGGAGAGAAAAACACCAAGATGTGTGTGTACAAGTTATGAGAAAACCAATAACCCATGAGGTGTTTATATACTAGTGAATACTTGGAGCTCAAGGCACAAAGGAGGTGGAAACCCTCCCTTGGCCGATCGGTCATGCACCCCCCAAGGGGATTCCGGAACCTTCTCTTGTTTCCAATTATTCACAAGTATTACTTTCCTTTTTTTTGTCTAACGGTCGTTAGTCATTCTCCGTTAAATACTAACGGTCGTTACTAGTTTTGTGTTTATTAATAATTACATATAACATTTATAAATAATTATTCTTTTACTCTTCATACGTATTGTGTGCAATCCCATGATCTCGAGTTCGATCCTAACACACAACTATTAATTTATGTTCATAAAACTAACAGCTCCCACTTTGACATATCTTAATAGTGTGATCACATCGGTTAGCATCTTGCAACACGCCGATGCCTCTAGTACGATCTCGAGTAAGGCTCCTGGAAAAACCTTTTAATGATTTCTCATTATTATTATCCTTCTGTTCTAATACCACGTTAATAAGGATATGGATCAAAGTCATTCCTTAATTAACCATTCTGTTTCTCGTTATTAGTGATTGATCAAGATTACCAAATCATCTGAACATATTCAGGGAAGATCTTGGGCACGGCCATGCAAACATCTTGACAACCCTACGAGGGGCCCAGCAGTATTAAACTCCAAAAATTAATTTGAATGAACAAATTCTATCTTGACTACAAGCAAAACCCACAAACTTTGTAACACTTCCGAAAACAACCCTTATGACTACCAGTTACGTATAGCGTTAAGTTGTTCCACAAAAATGTACTACATTCATGACACTTATCTTGCATCTCAAGTCTAAGGATAACTTCTCATGATGTACTTAATGACAAGATCCATAAAGTAACATCATGTAGTTGGGATAAGTCCTATATTCAGTATCATTGAATATCATCTGAAATGGCATGACTACACATCAATATACTTTAAGTATATTATACCAACCTTCAAATTTGTCTTGATTTAACAATATTCCCATATTATTAACTGACAAAGGACAATTTAGAATAACATTTATTCATGGATTAAACATACAAATATAGGATACAATATATTATAAATTAAACATACCATGTATTTAAATTTATTATAATAATTGTTTAACATCCCTTATCCAAATACTAAATAGATCAATGCATGATAACTCTTGTTAATGAATTATGTCTCAAGTAATGACCTTCATACTCGTTGACAAGGCATAAATCATCCAACTTTGATCTATCGGATTTTTAAGAATACTTATTTCAAGAATTAAACTATTAAAGTTCTTGTATGTACATACTCAACAATTTTGATAATGCCATATAATATTTCATAAAATATGTGACATCCTTAACCACCAATTTATGATAATCAAACTTTCAAACATTTTAAAGTTTGAAGTATTCTTATTCTCTTAATGTATAATGCAACTATGCTCTTATTAAGTACAACTAGTACACATGACCAAGGATGAAATCCTTACCATGACTAGTATTGAGTGTCATCTCAATTTCATTAGCATCATTGTATGCAACAACAATATGCTATTAAAACTTCCCGTAAACATTAATATCTATTGTGTAATGTTTGATGCCCTTCAAACTTTCAAGTTTGTTGGCTAAGACAATTTTCACAACAATTGAAAAATTATTCATCTATAGAATTTGGAAGCTGTTCCAGATTTTAGGATGTGATTCTATAATCAAACATATTCTAATAGAATATTACACAAGTTATCTAATAACCTTTTAATTAGATATTAATATTTCCAAATCATCTTGTAATCAAGAATGATACTATAAAATATGATGTGCATGAAAATTCTTTGAGTCATACTTAGATTTTATTCATGTCATTCATATCCATTTAGGCTTTCTAAATGATATATCATGTTATATTCTATTCATTTACCGCACATGTTTCAACAATAAACATTCATTCCATGGTTATATGCCTTATTTTCTAAATCTTTCAAGTAAAGTTTCATTCCAAACTAAGACTTAACTTTTAACTTATATGGAATGCTACCTTTTATATGTTCTACAACATATATGATTTAAGAAATTAAACATAATACTCCCACTAGCTTTTAGGAATACTTAGAAATTATCTTATTTCAATTATAAATCAAAACATAAATTTTATAATTAAACATAAGAGTAATCTTCTAGATGCATGCATTTATCCATCCATGGATTATTGCACTTTGTACACTTCCAAAGATTTATTTGAATTCATAAACTCCTTTTGATTACTTATCGTCCTCGCTCAAGTAATCATACAAGAAAGAGTTTGATATTCCATTGTCAATTTCATATAAATGAAACTAAATATGACAATCATACTCTTTATATATTTAATGTTTTTATAATAGAATATTCAATCACAGTTAATTGCTTAAGTGTGATTAATAATCTTGTCATAAAACATGCATTAAATACGTGCACAATATTGTCCATATGATTTCTATATAAAGATTTAAACCACCATGGTTACCTTATCTTTGAAGAAACTCATCTTCATTTTCTAGTCTTACTATTAAGATAAACCAAGTTTCTAAAATTGATTATCTTTATGGACAGCATCTTAATCATTCATATCATGTATACTTTACCCAATTTCATATTTGGTAATGTATAATAATGATTATCAGGTTTACAATAATCCTGTAAATCATAGCCCTCAGCATATTAATCAAATATCTGAGATATTTTGCTATTCTATGAATGAGAATTCCATCATCTTGAGATTTAACATTTAAATGTCAAACTTTATTATCATCTTGAGATTCAACATTCAAATGTTAAACTTCATCATGATATTTGCTAGTGTATTTTAGAAGATTATGTATCTTGTAATTTTATCTTTTAAAGATCAAAACTCCCACTTGCTTTTAGTAATTTAAAGACTATCTTTAAATACTTAGCAAATAAAGCAACAATACAATGTTCTCTTTTGGGATATTACAAATACTTATTGACAGTTCCTGACTTTACTTTGTTAATAACCTCTTCATAAGCAGTTAAACAAATTTAGAACTTCAATATAAGAACTTAACGTGATTCATCACATTCATCACATTCTATCATATGATAATGTCTTATTAATCTTCTATGTTGGAGTTTTATTAAGTATGTCCAAGTCATAGTCAATATTCTAACCTTGATAACTTTTGGAAGAAAAGAAATTATATTTATCTTTAATCAAACAATATAACAAGAGTTTGATTTTCCTAATTGAACATACCATAAACTTTTGGTATTTCATTAGTATTAATATTGTAAGACAATCTAACAATATTTAAGATAACCATATTTCCTTTTGGCTTGTCTATTTACCAACTAAGTCATTTTAATAGTATAATAGTATTTTCAAGCCAATTACATGCTTTCTAACACAAGTACTTTTTACAAAGACACTTCATGTCCATGTTTCTACAAGAAAACATAAACTGTTATAATCCCACTATACGTTATAAGTTATTTAACAATTTAATAACTTCATATAAAAAACCATAACATGATAACGTATTACTTTATTATAAGTCTTGTAACAATTAAAAGACTTCATGTTTATATCTTTACATTGAAACAGAAACATGTTTAACTAAAGTAATTATGAACACCATCTTTTGGTTTCAATAGTAATTTCAAGTTAATATATTACTTCACAATAATGTAAATAACATTATTTCTTTATTTATTTATGTCATTCCAAGAACACATAAATATCCAGATTGAAGCAGCATTAGATTACTTTATTAATTTATGTCATTCCATGAATTCATAAATATATAATTTAAAGTAGTCTTAATATCATATTGACACATGTTCTAATAGGTATCTAATTTAGAAACTGCAAATTCTCATAATTCAATTACATCAGTTAATCTGCTAGTAATGAAAATATGAAATTCACCTTGTTGTTGCAATCTAGCTAAGCTCTCACATAACATAAATTGTAATACCAAGTGTTTCTTGAATTAGATTAGTATAATTCATATTAGAACGTTATTCTCTTACCTTGTAGTCAAGAGAATCCATTAAATCATATCTTTATGAGTTGTTTCTTACACACAATAAAGATAACATTTCTCCCACTTGTGCATGGAACAACCTCATATAGTTGATAAACAACACGCCATGCATTTGTTTATGTGTTCAATATGATTGTGTCATAGATTTTAGCATAACAAGTAGATGTAGAACAACAATGTCTAGTAAGGAAACGTACAAGACTATCCTTAAAAGTATGAGTGTCTAACGAAATTGTATAATCCTACATCTGTTGCCAATTGATTTCAAAAACCGTTCAATGATCCCTAATAAATGATTAATAGATCCTTGATTAGGGATAATGTGTTTTGTGAAGTTATGAACCTAATTGATCTTAAAGATCACTAACATATTTGTTTGAAAGAAGGATTTAACAGTTAACCAAAGAACATATGTGAGATTAGAAGCATATTTCGAAGCAGTTGAATTGAACGGAATCAATTGGCCGGAAATGTAAATGAGTTGATCGGAAATGTAACACAATAACCGAATTGTATAGTTAATGGTGTATACATGAAATTATAACGATTTTTATTGGAAAAATAACATGAAGTCACCGGAATGATAATATGTTGCCACGAAGGCAGCTCTGATACCACTAATACCTGAAATATCAACTCGAAGAAAAGCTTTAAGCTAATTAAACGAAAGTCGAAATATAGTTTTATTAGCAAACTGAACGTTCGTTACAAACTGGCTGAGAGAAAGAGAATTAGTCGCAAATCATAAATTTTGGAATTGAACAACAACTACTATTTAGACAAGAGAAATGAGCGGGAAAATTAGTTAAGTTGTGTGGAAGAGTCACATGCAACTCACGTGTCTGGTTAAAACCACCCATGTGCACCTTACGTGCCTACACATACTTAAGCCTCTATCAAAAAACAATGAATCAAAACTTTTAAGTTGTTGTGTTATAGTGTAAAGATGGTGCATCACAACTTTCTCAAACACTTCCATGCAGTATGAATTTATTTTATGGTGTGCCTGTAATTCCTTGTATGCCATCACATTTGTGTTTCTTGGAACAGCACGATTCTCACTCTACTAGGACAGGAAACATGCGAATCATAATGGAGGAACGAATGAATAACGTTTTCTTGAAGATTAAAAGAGAAACTGACAACATATAAATTGTTAATAAATTTGTGGTGCAAACAAAAAACCACAAATTTAGCAAGAGAGCTTAACACGTTAGACCATATTTACAACTTCAGCTACATCCTTCAACTCTTGTCAAATGCATATTGTACAAATACTTAGTGCTTTGGTAAGTTGAGAGGTTGTTCACTTTGAGTTAAGTGGATAGGAGAATTATCAGCAAGGTGGCTCATGTTTTCAGAAGAATCTTTACGTAACTGCACATAAGGTTGCAAACTTCAAAATAAAATATAACAAAACAAAAAGAAATAGATAAGAATAACAAATAAGGATATACAGAGGCTTTGAATGTATTACTCTTTGTTCATTGGAGTTTTTCAGCTCAGCAAGTTTAAGATCCTGAGATTGGACTTGTTGCTTCTTCTTTTCACGTAAAAGAACAATTACGCATTTACATGTGAAAAACATCAGAATCAGAGCCAACGAAGATAATATAATGAATTCTATCACAATCACTGATCCAAGAGCTGTACATCATGTAATATAACCATTATCAGCAAAACAGTTTTCTTTAAGGATGCAAAAATTAAAATATCATTAATTGCATAACGAGAAACACAAAGAACTCGAATGTGAAACCACGCATCTCTAGAAATTAAAGTATAGTTGGTATGCTATTGATCGAATTAAATTTGTGTACCAAATAAAAAAAGTTTATTCCATTACTTCATGAGACTAAATAAAAGTTAGATGCAAATTAAATCAACTTACAATGAGCTACCACTGAATTTATTGGCATCCTTGATATCAAGTTTATGGTAGCTTCAGCTTCAAGAGGCACTATCTTCATGTCTGCACAATCTGGATAGCACCCATACCTCCCCATATCATTGACACACACTCTCATGACTCCAGCATGTTTGCCTCTCTGTACTCGCAGATAGTCAAGTAGTCAGCCGACATGATACCAAAAGTGGCAAACAATACGAAAGACTTCCAATGTGAATATACGTAGTTTTCATCTGACACTGCTAGAATAAAATGTTGATACTAAAAACATGAATATAAGGCTCACAAAGTAAATGAGTTGGTGAAGAAGAGTGTTGCTGTCATTAATTGTTCCTTGGAATCTAATGCCTTTCGCTTTGACAGTAAAGTGTCTTGAAATTTCAACAAATGTTATTAGGGGTTGCCAGTGTTTGCTATTCTCTAACTTCAATTCAGTTGTGCTTATAAGCTCGGCTGGCAGCTTAGCTGAAATATATCCAGAAGTAACTTCCACAGAAAACATGACCCGAAACTGAGTTTCAATCCCTGCAGCTTAAACTGGCATTTATTAGATATCCATAAGGAACAAACTGTTTTAGTACTACATTTATTTTCTGTATTTATCATTTATTTTTTCATTCAAAGTATCAAATCGGATAAAGCATTTAATACTTTGACGTCTTAAGTAAAGTCTAATGTACCTGGAAAGCGAAGAAGATCTGGATCCCCAACGAGGAAGTTAAACTTGTCTCGCTGTCTATCAAAGATCAGGAATCCTCCATCTTCATATTCGTTCTCCAAGATAATGAACTTAGGTACATCAATAAACGGAGCATCATTGACTGGTTCCACAACGATTTGAACATTAAAATCATATTTTCCATTTGTATTGATGGTGGAAATTGTAAGATTATCATTTCCATAAAAGTTCTCCTCTCTGTTTTATAAACAACAACATAAGTAGTCGATATATGCAACTTTGTCACCATTATTCACACATTAAAAATACTAGTTACCCAATGTACTGGAGTGACTGGATGGCAAGGTTGATAACTTCCAAACAACCGGTTAAATACAAGTTTCCGACCTTACCTTCCTCTTTACTGAAGGAAAGTTCATTCCACATGGGATCCCAAAGTTGCATCAAAAAAGGGGAAAGAAAAATGGCCCCGTGTTGTGCACTGAACTTAACAGAGAAGTTTTCTTGGAAATCTGAATATGTGAGCATAAAACCTTGAAAACCGCTGCAAAAAAAGATTATCAGTACACTGGTACTCAAATTCAGAAAGTTGAAGCGTATGATAGCTTACCCAATTTTAGGACTTAGTGTGTCTTCTGTTGCTTGCAACACCCGTGGAATAGAAACAAACTGTGGAGGAATAATGAGAACATCTATGTTTACACTAGCAGAAACATTGATGCCATTTACATCCAAACACGTGTATGTAAATGTATCACTTCCATAATATTTCTTGTATGGTGTATATCTGAGGAGATTTTCATACTGTAATATTGAACCATGACTGGGCTGCCAAAACAATGTATCAGTCTTGCAAACTTATAATTGTTCATGCAGTCATATAACTTTAGGGTACTAATATTCAAACAATACCATGATACAATGCGCCCTATTAAACATTTCATCTGTTTTAGTATAGAGGGATAATCTTGTCAATATTTCAGTTATTTATGTCCAATTTTGAACTTTGAAAATTTGATCTAACCTGTCAAAATTAAACACGTAATTTATTGAGAATTTTGATAATTCTCTCTCTAAACCATGTTTTTCATACACGTTTTTTTTTTTTTTTTTTTTTTTTCTTCCCCTAGTGGACAGATGTATATGGACCGATGGAGCATTCAATAACAGATATGTGGATCAACAATAACAACTACAGTAAGGGAGTTGCGGAATTTATTAGAGGCTTTAAAAAATACCTTCTGCAATCCTACGATTTTTGCGTTTCCACCAGCAAAGAAATCATTTTGTAAGGCATAAAAACCTATGGACTGATCTTCCCAGACATCAACTCTATCATCCTGAGCTTTAGGAAAGATATCCGCTGAAATATATATATATATATATATATATGTTTCAGTACTTGATTAGAGACTGCCAATTTCAAGCATAGGAACTCTACGTTATATATTCGTGTTTCATTTAGACTTACAGTTATACGCAATCACCTCCAAAGGGAAGGGCGAGAAGCGTGCTCCATTAAATGAAACAGATATTTCGTATTTGCCGGGATCCACCATTACATAGCCCCCGGTGTATGTCCCATTATAATTTTCAATAAATCCGCCAGGATAGGAATGTGTTCCGTTAACTGAATCTATCTCCACTGCCAACTTTGCTTGTTGTGACAAGACTGGATTAGAATAAGAATCCACCAGTTGCACTATCATGTAATTTTCAATCGAAGTTGAGACCTTTGGTTCATATTTTACAACTTTTGACATTGACAAATTGATTTCGCCTGCACCAGAAATAAAGAACATAGTAGAACTTTACCATAATGAGAATACAATAATTGTTCACTAGAGTACAATAATACAGTAGATGATTATTATATATTATGCTTAGATATAGTATAAAAATACCTGGATCTATGACCGCTAAAAATGGTTGACCATTATTTAATGGAATATTACCACATAATATAAGAATTTCATGTACTTCTCCCTTTTCAGGCACATAAACGACATCAAAATCGCTACTCCTTGTTTGCCAGTTCTCAGCAGACTAAATATAAATAATTAATAAATATAAGAAACTGCCAGTAGCCTTTTTGTCTAAAACACAATGTATCTAATAATAAAGATGGAAAGTACATCTTACGTTGTTATATGAGTAAAAAGATGGAACAGAAGCAATCCCCGTGTGACCAAATGCACCATAACTGAGCATTTCTGGTGGCTGAGTATCTGTTTGATATATGTTTGGTATGAATTAAAGGCCCGTTTTTTTCACTTTTTTCTGTGAAATAACACCGCACATGTTTACTTGTCCTGTTTCGGTCATTGTATTTCTTTTTCTATAACTGAATCATTAAAAGATGGTTATGTGTCCATTTGAATCATTTCATAGCTAAATCCTCAAAACTCTGCTACAAAAATAATGATTTCTATACAATAATATAAATTTTTTTGTATACAGCTGTAAGATTTATATATAATGTTATGTTTTATATAAAACAGTTAAAAATAGGGGAAGAATGACCCAAATATGACACACATCTTTCATGAATCATATCAATGTACAAAAAGTTTCAATGACTAAAACGGGACAAATTCAAAGTAAGCTGATAAATTTTGAAATGAAATCCTAAATTGAGATATATTTAAGCAAAGATGATATAACTTATACCGTTGACAGAAACCTTTGGGTAAATTTTTGGATTAACATGAAGCGAGAACGAAGGCACTGTAATTTGTACTTCAAGCCTTTCTAACTCGATTGGAGAAGATAATCCATGAGTATCCCGTAAATATACACTAAACTTGGTAACATTCCCGGCACGTGAGCCCGTTATACCAGATCCATTGACAATACTTGTGGTTCCATTACAATATCCTATTTAAATATAAAGCATATTAGAAATCATCATTTTAACAAGGTAAAATTCGATAATGTAGTAAATTATTAGCATCTCCTTTTTTAGAAGGGATAATTACCAAAATAGATCCATTGACAATACTTGTGGTTCCATTACAATATCCTATTTAAATATAAAGCATATTAGAAATCATCATTTTAACAAGGTAAAATTCGATAATGTAGTAAATTATTAGCATCTCCTTTTTTAGAAGGGATAATTACCAAAATAGATCGTTGACTTTTTGACTAGTCACTTTGTAGACTTTCAAATTTCACTTTCCAAAATTAGATCAGGGCAACTTAAAAAATGAGCAACACAATATAAACGCGACACGTGTCCTTAAAAGATTCTAGATTTTGTACTATACATTCCAAAAAGATTCTAGATTCTGTACTATATTAATAAAATATTCGACACGTGTCGCACATATATGAAGGTTGCTCAATCGCCAAGTTGCCCTGATCCGCCGGAGGAAAGTGATTTAAAAAAATCTATTCAAGGAATGTGCTTTGGGCGACTGATCTACTTTGGTAATTATCCCTTTCTAGAATGCCCAAATTGGTAATTGTACTTATTTGTTTACGGGTAACTAAAGCTTTTGACAGTGATTCTTTCGGTATTTATAGTGTACAAAGTAATACAACTAAGCAGGAGTTAAGAAACTAAATACTAGATAGAAGCAAAAGAAATAAAAACTTCAATTAGCAGATTAGCTCATTGTCCTAACTTTAACTACTAGGTTAGACCATTTTGCAACCTAGGTTTTAACGATATTGTTCTTTTAACAAACATACATCATAATGATGAGAAATGGATTTTAGCGCACCTACGAAGACATGAAATTCATATGGCATATTCAAGATATGTTTCTTCGTAGTCTCATCTGAGATGATCATGATGAAGTCACCTGGTTCAGCAGTTGTGAAAGAAAAAGACTGAATGCCCGGTGATACCTCCTTAGATCGCAAGTCACCAATGGGATAAGACAACTTTGTTCCCTTATTCACAACTTGAATATCAAAATCGTGAAATCCTGGAACAAGGTTCCCGTATTTATCTCGCTGGTGTATAAAAGTTTCCATCCTAGATGAAAGCTGAAAAGATGTTGCTTCGGTCCTCCACTGTGCCACACAGTTGCCAACATCAAGTTCCCCTGTTCATAAAACTTTAGCATTCAATTTAATAAAATTATGATCATTTATTACCAAATGTTACTTAAACCACCTGGGTGAACTTTTAGAGGCAATGGGGAATTAATCAAGCTTTCGTTTTGGTGTTTTAAGTGAATAAAAAGACGTCCTGCTGTGACTACGACAAATTCGTAGGAGAGATAACCAAACTTGTTCCATCCTTGGAACTTCACATCCACCACGTTTACATTCGAGCCATTATCAAAAGTTGCAGATACCACAAAATTGTAAGTCTTGTGTCCTTCACTGTCTGACGTTACATTGTTACCGAATGCATCTTTAGGCAGTATCAAGACTGTAGCTTTCGTCCCAGCTATAAAATTGTTCATTGGTTCCATCCATGAGACAATGCAGCCAGGCTCGTAGATTTCACCTTTGTTATAAAAAAAAAAAAAAAAAAAAAAAAAAAAAAAAAAAAAAAAAAAAAATACATGTATCATTAACAATTTTTTAACTTATTGTCAAAAAACCGAGTGAAAAATTGATAACAAAACTTTACGCAAATAAGCTTTATAACAAAAACCTGGTAAAGCATTATAATGCAAAGTGTGGTCCATGATTCTGAAATGATCCTCGGTGATAATCATATAGTATGCCCCAACCATAATTGGCATAAACATAATCCTCCACTTACTCAGATCATCGCCGAGATGAGAATGAATCCCAGTAATGAAACTACTATTCCCCTTTATGGATTGCACCGAGACATGTGGATTAAAAAGACGTTTGTCTTGTTCCTTCTTGAAACCTTGATAAAACTTCATCGTAATAATTGCAGTTTCACCTAGGGGTGATCATCGGTCGGAAACCGGACCGGACCGGCCAAGACCGGACCGGACCGAAGACCGAGAACCGGAAAACCATAGACCGAGACCGGACCGAATATGGTCGGTCCGGTCTCGGTCCGGTCTCGGTCCGGTCGGTCTTCGGTCGGTCCGGTCCAATTAGGCAAGTTTTTTCGGGTTTTTGGTCGGTCCGGACCGGACCGGACCGGACCGACCGGACCGAGACCGAATTTGGCAAAAAGCTTAGACCGAGGACCGGACCGAATGTGGTCGGTCCGGTCCGGTCGGTCTCGGTCCGGTCGGTTTTGTCGGTCGGTCCGGTCCGGCCGGTCCGTTTGCTCAGCCCTAGTTTCACCTACTCTAAATTCATTCCTATTATCCAACCAAACAAAAAATAGAGTAGGACTCTGAAAGTTACCATCTGCCAAAAAAAAGAAAAACAATAAGACTCTTGATGTAGGTTGATAATGATTTAACCTTAAAACTCACTCAGTTTACGGTTTAACCCTTAAACTATTTGCGTTGTAGCATTCTTGTAGATGTTAAGTACCTGATGTTTGTATATTAGGAAGGATAAAGCAAGTGATCACGATAGCAATGACGATGAACGATTGATGAGGCATGAAATAAGTCATTTTAATTACAGGTTTTGTGGATGTAAGTTGAAAAAGATGTAGAATGATGCATGGTGAAAAAGCAGTTGCAATTTTAAAACGTGTTGAGATGGAGGGAAATCGGTTATGACTATTTTTTGTGCTACTTTTTATCCTATTTTTATTTAAAAAAAAAAAAAAAAAAAAAAAAAAAAAAAAAAACACTTAGGGTTTGTAAGTTTAACAAAAAAGATCTCCATTGGGTTTGAAGAATTAAACCAGATATAGAGACTGGCCCAAGTACAGGCCCAATAACATGCTCTGGACCAGCCCATACAAACTGATACACTCACCCAAAAAATATAGTTTTAACAATTATTGGACAACTTCCCAAACGTTATTGTTGTACTATTTTATTTTTTCTACGACTAGTAATAATAAAATCGCAAAGAAAACACCCAGGAAACAACTTTAATCATCACACTTTAGCTTTACAAAATAACTAGAACGAGTCTATTATTACCACCTTTGATATATTATATCCAGTTCGTCCTGGTGAAGAGGCGAATTACTATTCATCCATCATTTTGTCCAGTTTATAAAAATCAGTGAAAACAATAGATCATTGCATTGTTCGACAAAATGCACGTGGTCCAGAATGTGAGTGTTCGTACAATCGTACGCGACAATATCATACTTGAGTTTATGCATCAAACTATAACTCATCAAAAGTTTATTGAGCAAGATAAGATTATTAGTACATCTGTGTGAATCAGTGTTGTTAGGCGCATAAATATATACAACATAATCACACAAACAAAAGAAATTTACATTGCCCAGTACATTCACGAGATAGGCCTAGCTACACAGCACAGTCAGGAGAACAAATCTTACTTTGTATAGGTACAGTTGTTTCAAAACTGCACTTCCATCTACCTACCGCTTACACGTATTACTTTGACATTATGCTTTGGGCCATACTGCCAAATGCATGTCATCTCTACTCAAAATCCATTCAGGTTGCCAATAATTCCAACTAACACTATTACACACTTCCCAAATGCCGGTCAGGTAAAAATGGATTCAGGTTGCAAAGTTGCCAACAATTCCAACTCACACTATTACTCATCCCAAATGCCAGGTTGGGTGAAAATTTATTCTGGTTGCAAAGTTGCCAACAGTTCCAAGTCATGCTATAACACATGTTCATTACTAACAAACTTATTTTGTCGACAGCAAAGAAAAAACACGAGCATTATACATCCACATTATTTTTATTAAAAAAAAGTTTTCCTTATGAACTGATACAACATCTAACTGAACACATTGTTTCCATAACTAAAACTTAAAAGTATCATGTTTTAGATAGAAATCTAACATTAATCCTGAAACATCACTTAAAATACGATTGATCAAATTTATCCAGCAAATCTAGAAATTTATTTGGTAGATATTTAACTTGGATGCACTAGATTTTTGCACCTGCTATTTTTGCACCAGTGATAATGGTAATTATAATTTAGTCATGTTGTAAGATTCCATGAAGTTCCAAGCAGTTAGGAGGAATATAGAAGTGTGATGTGATAAGCCACATGCTGAGTAATGGTCTAAAAACTGAAAAAAGGACACTCTTGTGACATTTAATATATAGTGTGGGTGGGTGCTCAGATTTCGTAATCGCTATCAAGCTCCTCATCCATATGTTTTCCCAGTACGTTTCACTCAGTTTAGTAATCTATGAATCGGCATTTCCATCTTTTCAAAATCACATGCCATGATGGTAGCAATTACGGGTCATGACCCCTTACTATCAACATGCACGGTAGAATCAGATTACCTTTAACACTAGAAAGAAAGTTAAGATGGAAACATGACGGATTTTGGTGGGACCAAACACTATGTTGGACGAGCAATATATGCTATGAAAAGGGACTAGATGAGATGGATATCGTGGGATGGATGTGGGATATCATCCTAAAATCTAATGTTTCCTTTTGACTCTAGAAAATTATGTATACAATATGATTATAGTTTGTATCTTAAAAGTTATAACATGTGCTAAAAGAGAAGCATAATCAAGTACTATATCGATAATGACATGGGGTCCACTGTAACGTTGATTACAAACAAGCAATCAATTATAAAAGTCCCCTAATTCATCAACTGGAAATTGAAACTATCGTCTATAATATTTGCATTCGATGACACAAAGTAGCATTTATACATGTGTGTAATATTACCTTATACATGTATAGATCTGATATTTCCCAGAAGTAAAGAAAATATAGCTTTAGAAAAGAATCTTAACCCGAGCCTACCTGCATATGCATAGATGTGAAAATGATCATACCATGTATGCCCGGTGGTACATTAATTGCATATCAATAAGTGAAACAAGTACGATTATGGATGCTTAAAGCACATACATATCCTCAAAGTACACTTATGAAATGCCTGCCAAGTATAACAAATGGAATATTGGACCACACAGTTACATCATTTACTAAAGGGTAAATGAATAATCCTTCCATTGATCTACAGTAACAAAAAAGCAAGAGTAATTGAAAGAGTTACATATATGGATGCATGCTAACCTCAGCTGTCAATCAAAGTTAACCTTTTTTACATCACCATTGTAAGTTATTATAAATTCTAAAATCAAACAGTTCGTATTATTGGGAATACTTCAGTACTACTAAACCGGTTTAGCTTGCAAAAGATAGTGCCTCATTTTCTCTCTCCCACACCCCCGACCCATCAAATGTCTCACTTTGGTCCCTATATGCATGTGTAACTTGGAGAGCGAATAAGAAGGGGGCACAGGCCAATTCACATACCTAACTTGCTTTTTAATCGTTTAATCGTTTTATCTAAAATAAAAATAAATAAAGGATCACCCACAGTTGTTCATGTGATGACCAACTCATTAATTGTATGTTTTTCATAACTGTAAATTCACTTAATTCCGTGAAACATAAATATACCTACGTCATAAAATATCTGAAAAGAAAACGCAACAAATATTAACACAATCCCATTAGAATTATTTAGTGCCTGATACAAAACTTAGAGGGCAGTACATAATCAAAAAGTTGATGCAAATACACATAACTGTAAGGTATCCTACCTAATAAATACAGTATATATAGCAACATTTTCATGGTTTTTATTATATTGGGAAAAGGGGGACAGCCGAGGTGAACGTGAATAATGGTCCTTGAGCACTTTGCTTGACAAGGACCTAAAAGTATGTATGGATTTCAACTTCATCTGTTTAAAATCTATAAAAAGGTACTCCCTTAGTACCACAAAACTGTAACATCTGATTGGGTACTGAGTTTTACAATAGGGTTTGACAATTTATACAATGTATAAAATAAGATGATCTCTTGTGGACCAAATCAATGACATCAAGAATATTGAAATAAAAGTCAACATAAACTGTAAGATTTTCAAAGCAAAAATGTTTCATAAGCTAAAATTATAAAAATACTGAAGTAGCAGAAAAATCTGGTATAAAAAAGTCGCTCTATAACAATGATTAATGCAGTGATGTCACTAGCATAGTTAGGCTTTTTAAGGTAAGACAAGATAATGTCGACCCAAATGACAACAGAGGATAATGGTGCTCTATCTAGTAAGAATGCCAGCGACTCTGCAAATAGTTTTTGGTTGATTATCACAATAGCCCATAAAAACAACCAAGATCGTCATTTCAACACGTGATCTTTTATCCAAAATCTTTGTTGATAATACAGAAGAAGGACGAAACCGAGTGATGTGGGGCAGTTGATGCAAGTTGTATCTTCTAAGTTCTAATTTGCAAGCAATGGTTTGGTGCAAAATATAAAGGGTTCAAACTTTTTTAATTTGGCATCCTAATGAAGGAATACGTGGGTATTAAACAAACCTCAAATTCTCACAATGCCTGAAATCTTTGAGACCAAAAAGCATTCAGTGACACCGCAAAAAGAGTGAGATCTTGAAAGATGGCTCCATTGTGTCCAACTATATCATGAAAGTTGTTACGATGGGAAGTTGTTGGATCGTCCATGATTAAAATGAGTAAGCAGAAATCAGTTTTTCTATAGGAGGGTTATTAAAAGTAGGGGATAAGCTTGATACTTTTGATTGATGACACTTGATTTTTCAGCAAATTAATTGTCATAGGTTGTAACCAATCCACATGCATGCTTATTCATTTAAGTGTGATAACGAGACTTTATGTTGAAATAACATCTTACCATATGGATGATTGTCAACTAATCATGTGCCGAGAGAGATAAAGCTTGAGAGAGAAGTTACTTCAAACTAATAAAGACCACATATAACTACTTTTAAACACAGAATTCACAATCGCAATCATTTTATATGTGTCTATGCATCACAGAATATAGTTACATTAACATAATTTGCCTTACGAAAAAATTATAGTAGGCAATGAATTGGTTAAGTGTTGATACACAAAGCAGAGAGAGGCATGATTACGAATAATTTCAAGCGTGTGTCTTATGGTGAATGAACATAAATTGCTGTAGCAACTTATTCAAACAGGAATGTTCAAGCAGTTATATTTCCTTATGTACCCCAAACAGGACAGCACTGTACTGTATTATAATAACAAAAAAAGCAAGTTGTACTGCAAGTATTGTAATATTACAAGACTCAGAAAGAAGGTAAGATAAGATTTACACAGAAAGGTTGCTATAATACCTTTGTGAGTCACCTGATACTATAAACGGTTATTTCTTAACCTTAGATGTCAATCTAGTAAAAAAATCTGAGAGAACACATGGTGAAAAAATTGTCTGATTACCATGACATGGACCGATACCAAATTTCCCAATTCTTCATCACTTTGAGCCATTTATGCTACTCAACAACAGGAAAATGTGACATGTTTTCATCAACTTATGTAACTTCTATAGTGGTCCTTGAAATAAAAACTAGATATCCTTATTTTATGATACAATGAATAAGCTTCACATTGTTCACGCTCTGGAATCGAACCTTGTCACATGTTGCTTCCGGTAAGACAGCAACATAACACATTTATAAAAGTAGGAACTCAGATCCCTCGGGTCATGGAAGAGGAATATCGAACTTTGTCACATGATGGTTAAGATTGCAACTTATGACATCTGATATCTTGTATGAGAGATTCATTGCCTCTTTGACGATATAAAACTAAAACCTCTACTTCATACTTTTTTTATTATAGAGTATAGAATCGCCTTTTTGTACATCAATAGTTCTCACATCTGTATGTACAGTAAAAAGAACCCGATGAAAAATTAGTAATACTGGCACACTGCATGATAATGATGGCATTGGACGTTACTGAGCAGAATAGTGTAGTATGTATTGTAACATTGCATACTTAGGGAAGTGAAAACATGATTACAGTACTACAGTAATGTAAAATCTCATTGATATTCAAGATGTCTCAATAGATTTTTAGCTTCTAAAAAGTAGCTGTCCCTTTTTCTTTGACATCTAAGGTTAGCCCCGTCACCTTTCACTACTATAAAATCATGATAAATTCTTCATAAACACTGACAACTATGCCTCTGTCCTCTATAACTCTCCCTCCTTTCTCGTGTCACTTTTTATTAGTGTGTGTGTATCTATATCCGCATGAAGACATCAATGTCTTATATCAAATCCTATCTCTCCATCACATACAAGCAAATAATGCCAGACCACACTCAAATCAATCTGATAGTTCCCATGGTAAGTACTCTTAAGTCCTAATACGTGAGGAAACATACTGTTTTACAAATGACTGTCATTTTTTATTTTATTTTTTGGGATTTGTGTAGGTAATGGAGGAAATGAAGATGATGACAGCCATAGGGTTCCCACTCTTCGCTATGGGATTGGTGAGTTATCTAAAAAATATGATTGCAGTTGCATGCATGGGAAGGTTGGGGAGACTTGAGCTAGCTGGTGGTGCACTAGCAATAGGGGTCACAAACTTTACTGGCTACTCGGTGCTATCAGGTCTTGCTATGGGAATGGAACCAATTTGCAGTCAGGCTTTTGGTTCAAGAAACTTACAGACGGTTACTCTAACACTACAAAGAACCATCCTCATGTTACTGTTAGCATCGATACCAATTGCGATCCTATGGTTTAACCTTGAGCCACTCATGCTTAAGCTACACCAGGACCCAGAAATAGCACACATTGCTAGTATATATTGTCAATATGCTGCACCAGATCTTATCGTTAACTGCCTGTTAAACCCTTTACGTATTTACTTAAGAAGTAAAGGAGAAACATGGCCATTACTGTGGTGTAGTTTACTAGCGACACTTTTACATTTCCCCATCACTAATACCTTAGCCTTCACCCTTCATCTTGGGGTTCAAGGGGTTGCTCTATCCACATTTATAACCAACTTTAGTACAATGATTTTCATTCTCAGCTACATTTTTTTCACTCATACCCCCAAGTCTGTACCATGGCCTGAACCAGAGTCTAGAAGTGTATCCACCGAAGAAGGCTCAGTAGCAGAGGGTTGGGGTGTGCTACTTAGACTCGCTATTTCTAGCTGTTTGGCTGTGTGCTCTGAATGGTGGTGGTATGAGTTGATGATTATCTTAGCTGGTTATCTTCAGAAACCGCATGTTGCTTTAGCTACATCTGCTATAGTTATCCAAACAACCTCTTTGATGTACACATTGCCATCAGCACTTAGTATGTCAATATCAACCCGGGTTGGAAATGAACTAGGAGCAGGTGAACCAGGTAGGGCCCATTTGGCGACACTAGTGGCAATAGGGCTGGCACTCGTGAGTTCTGTTTTTGGGTTGTTGGGGATTACCTTTGGAAGAGAAGCTTGGGGGAAAGTGTTCACAAATGACTCCGAAATTCTTGAGCTAGCAATGGCAGCTTTACCCATAATTGGACTATGTGAACTAGCTAACTGCCCACAAACCACGTGTTCTGGGGTTCTTCGTGGAAGTGCAAGACCATCCACTGGAGCAAAAATTAATTTATGTTCTTTTTACTTGGTGGGTACACCAGTAGCCATAGTTTTAGCGTTTGTGTGGAAATTTGAATTTTTGGGGCTTTGTTATGGGCTTTTAGCAGCGCAGGTGGCATGTGTACTGTCAATCTTGACTGTGATATATAGGACAGATTGGGAGAAAGAATCATCGAATGCAAGACAGTTGGTCGGAAGAAGCAGTGAATGCACCTATGAATATCAAACTATTGAATGCGAGCAAGGGGTTGGGTTTATTTAGAAAGATGGATCTTGATCAGTTAATACACATTTATGTACAAAGAATCTGGTATTGTGTGAAAAATGATATATGTTTAATATTTCTTAATTCTTATGTCACACAATATATGGTATGTTTTGTCGACAGAGCACAAAGATATGTACTACTCATTCCTACCCATGTCCCTCCTTTCGGTCTTTAACAACTACAAGTAAACAAATAAACAAAGAAAAAAAAGTTCCTTGATATAAAAAAACTGAATTTTTGTGTGACAGAATATGGAGAGAAAATTACACTTTTAAGACATTATTTTTGTTTTTATTATTTTTTTTTTTTTTTTTTTTTTGGTGCAAAGGTGAAATATTTTATTAATTCCAATCAATTTGTACATCATAAGAATAACACACAAGATTTTAAGACATTATTCTGTGCAAGTGGTTGCAATCTACAGGCGCTTTGAGGTATCAAAAGAACATGAGACTACATGTGAAAAATATCCTCATCTAAATAGTAAAAAGAAAAAAGGAAAAACAGAAAAAGAGATCTAGGCTACTTAGGAAATCCATGTGCCAATTAAATTGCTTAGTAACACAGATGGGCTGTCTATAGACCGACTGGAGATCTGTAGACCTCGTATGATTAGTTAAGTAGGTTGGATAAGATGCACAGAACTATTTCTGTAGTTAATATGCATGAAAAAAGGAACTCCTACGTATTCGATTTCATCTCAGTCACAGATTACGTCCCAATGTTATATTAGAAGTCATTATAATGATCTTGTATATTTTGAAGTTTTAAACATCCATTTAACTAAGGGATAAGTGAGTGCAGGTGTCATTTGGCCATGAGAATCTATTGGTTTAGCCTTTACTGTCACAGAATACAGGCAAAATGAGAGGGATGCTTCTTTTGATGCCTAGTGTGATAGTAATTATGTGATTTTTAATTTGTACACTACTAAGATAAGCATGAACACATAGTACATTAGTACATTTGTTGAAGCAAATAAGCCCATCTTTAAGAGCATGGGGTGTGGTGGTGCCGTGGGTGGCGCCATCACCACCAGCCCAAAAAACCCCATGGCGCACCACACCGGAGGTCATGCCGTCACCGTTCGCGCCGTCACCATGGCTCCACGCCGTAGATTTTTTTTTTCCTCTTTTTTCTTTGAATATGGTCGTCGTGTAACGGCTAGTTTTTTTTTTTTTTTTTTTTTTTTTTTTTTTTTTCTCATCACTCCATTCTATGTATTTATCTCGGTCAAATATCTCGTATCGTTCAAGGTCCGATATTTGAAATAGCGGTTTTCGCGGTGAGATATCGTTTTTAATATTATAATTTATATATTTTTTTAATAATTTTATTAGTGATTTTATTATCTTTAAATATATATCTTTTATATATATATATTGCAAAATTTAGTGATTTTAATTAGTTTTGGGCTACTTTTATTAAAGTCTATTGAGTTTTTTGTTGGGCTTTTTGTATAAGCCTTTTAATGGGCCAAAAAACCACTATATTATTAAGGGTTACAATTAGGGTTACAAAATTTTTTAACATAGCCCCACTTCTTCTCTCTTCCCTCTCTCCTTCTCACCTTAATAAAACCGGTTCATTAAAATAAAATGAAGAAAACTAAAACACCAAAAATGTGTTCCAATCAAAATCATATGCACCGATATGAAAAAGAAAAAACTCGTATCTCAAGTTAATCAACAAGATATCATTGAAGTTGCGTGAAAAAAAAAACAGATCTGAAGTTATACGGTCGTTGACCGGCGTTGACCAAGGGTTCAGCATCAATCTCGGCCAATCTACAAAATATCGCCGATTCCAAAATATCGCGATTCCAAAATATCGTCAAAATATCGCCGATATTATCGGATCCGATATTTTGGGGCGATATTTTGATCTGAGATTTTTTTAGGAGCGATACACGAGATATCGCCGATATTAACTACATAGACTCCATTAACATCTATAAATACCTCTTTCAATTCTAATTTTTTCATACAAAAACTCTTCTAATTTCCAACTTTCTTTCAATCATGAATACAAACAATCCCAACGACCCTAATTTCGATCCTTGAATAATTAGTTTGTATTTTTTTTTTAAATGTAGTGTGTGTTTTTTTAATTAATGAAGTTTATTTTTAGTTAATATTGTGTATGTTTTATTTTCTATAAAATAAAATAAAAATGGCCGACGACACCAGAATTTCTGGTGCCAACGGATACAGGCAAAATGTGGTGCCGTGGGGTTTCTGGTGCCATGGAGTTTTTTTGCTGACGTGAAAGCACTTTTTGTGCCACGGCTTGAAGCCATGGCACGACCACACCTAATGCTCTAACCCAATAATGGGATCATTTTGCTTTGCATTGTGAAAGTCAAGTATAATCATTGTCAAGTGACATGATACTTTTGAGTCCAAAACACACTTTAAGCCCAATCCATTTTAGCAAGACTAATAAGAACAAGGGTTCAACCAATTTTGCTCCCTTTCGGCGAAGTAAATTAACCTAAGGTTAAGATAACTTGAGGTTTGAATCCTGCTCCCCCCCCCCCCCCCCCCCCAATTTAGGTGTCATAGACTGAGAGGGATATTTTCATTCCATGTCTACTCTTCTCTTTAACGGTATTTTTAGTAAAAGAGATAAAAATAAAAAATTAAAAAAATTAAAAAAAATCCATATCAAAGAAAGGTCCAACTGTTGGAATAGTAGTATGACTAGTATACATTGCTATTTGATCTATAGTGGTTAGTAAGATCGCTAAATTAGGTGAAGGTAAGGAAAGAGATGTATTCCAACCCTCGGTAAGCAAAAGCCTACATAGCAGTTCCGATGCTACACCTTCAACCACTCGGCCATCTCTCCCAGATAATGATTACGACCCAAAAACCGAAACTAAAATGAATCATTCATACTAACATTATTATTATTGAGTAGGTACAACCAATAAATATGAGTTAGAAAGCGATAAAACTTTCATCGTAGCATAAGCACGATCTACCCTTCTAGGCTGGGAATAAAAGGAATATTATTTTATTTTTTTTTACAAAAACTGTTGAACAAATTATATTCATCTTTGGCCAAAATAGTGTCATCTTATTTTTCTGATTATCAAAATTATAATCATATCCAAACAACCTAATTTCCTAAACTAACCTCAAAGGTGTGGCCTAGTGGGTGGGAGGCGTGGCCTAGTAGTGGGGCTTGGGATTTTCTAGTGGAGGTCTCAAATTCAAACCTCACACACGGCAACTTTTGGGCCAGCATTCGAGCGCTTATTCCACAGCGCATACGTCCTTGTGGGGCAGGAAAGTGAGGGCTTTTGAAGAAATAGGTCTTGGGTTTAATCCCAACTCCCCCGGTTCGCACGAAACAGCTAAACATTGCTTGGGGTAGCCGGCATGTCCTTTGAGAAAGGTCCCTTGGTGTACCAAGTTGGGGTTTCTCCGCCGATTTAAACCTCTTGAAGACCGTAATTTCCCAAACTATCTAAACACTCCCAACTATTATCGAATATATGTTGCATACATCATTTTGTATAAGGTGAGTTCCATATTCATCTAACTTAAACATCAAAATGTCATATTTACTCGAGGATATAACTACATTGTACACAATGATGCACTAGAAACCACTCAAGTGTCGCCTAGTGCCAAAAGGCTTGTGACTATCATCACTAAAATGTGAAAGATCTCACGTTCGGTTCAATTTCTGCTAGGTGCAAACAACCCTTAAGTGGCCACACCAACAAAATTGGACCCGTTATAAAATTAACCGGCTATTTTTGAGCTCATTTTACATGTAAATTTGTTAATGGTCAAGATATAATCCAAATACTATCTATCTATCTGTCACACCCCCAAAAATCGGGTCCAACGGAAGCATACGTGTAGCTGGGGTGTAACTCAACTGGTATTACAACACAAGTTCAAAAATGGTTTTCACTTCAATCATTTAGAATAAAATAGTTAAATCAAAAATATTGAATTTACATCGTTAAAAGTAGTGCGGAAGTAGGCCCTTAAAACAGTTTAAAACGGTCCCCATATAAATAATCAGAGTCTTCTATGACCATGCCATGCCCTGCCAAAACCTCCAGTAGCGTGCCATTGGTTAAAACCTGAAAATACATGCTAAAGTGTCAACACGAGGTTGGTGAGTTCATAGAGTTTGTTTAACAAATAAAGTATATAGAAAAATGATCACACAGCAAAGGCATCGTAAATCCACTCAGTTGCAAGTCCCGCCATAAGAGACTTGTAACCTGTGTGTTCACAACCCACTGCCAAAAGTTATATGTCTGGTAGTCAAGCACATGAGGTCAATAATAAGTCACAATATAAGCACCACATATAAAATAAGTCAAGGCCGCTCCGAACAAGGGAGACTTTATAATGTTGCTCCGAACATGGGAGACTTGAAGTCACTCCGCCACCTAGGCAAAGAATTATTAGTCACTCCACCGACTTGGTGAAGAATTATTAGTCACTCCACCATGGCGAGAATTATTAATGATGCTCTGAACAGGAGAGACTTAGCACGCTCCACCAATAAGGCGAGACTTTAGATCAAGAACGCTCCACCAAAAATGGCGAGACTTGGCACGCTCCACCAAAAATGGCGAGACTTTAGGTCATAGTACGTACGGTACATTAGGGTCAAAAGTTTAAGTCAAGTTCAAAAGTCAAGTCAAGTTCAATAGTTCAAAACAAGTTATAAGGTCAAATGAGTTCATAATAGTTCAAGGTTCAAAACAATGTTCAAAGAGTCAAGTAGTAATTCATGTAAAAACGAGCATGTATTCTCCCCCAAAAAGTTAACAAAACAATTTAAAAGAGTAGGGGCTATGACTCACCTCGAAGCGATAGCAATGATGACAAAAGTGGATACACAGAAATGAGGTTCGATCTCAAACCGCGACCTAATATGAACGAATGATACGATCTACTTAGATTATGAGGGGATGCGATGAATGTACATGCACATGAAGCCAATACCACTCGTAGTTTGAAAATAAGTGTTGGCGTTGATTTATAGTGTTTCCATAACTTAAGAGAATATGTGCTATTAGAGGTTGTCAAATATATATATAGTTCGCCTAGTTTCAAAAGTGTATATCTTGGTCGTTTTAAGTTCATTTTACTCGTTCTTTATATCCACGGATTCGTTTTAGTATATACTAATATATTTTTGATAACTCGGCTCCTCTAGGTTACGTTTAACACCTCTTTTTGTCCGTCGAAAACTGCCAAACAGCATGCAGTTTTTAAGAAAATAGTTTTCGTCGTTAAATTTGGAAAATCATATCTCCTTCGTTATTAACTCGTTTTAATCCGTTCTTTCGCCAAAAGTTTCGTTTTTGAAAGTATTTTCTAAATCTTTGATCAAAAATTACCCATCATCCACTGATTTTCCCACGTTTCAAAAATAGGGACAGTAGGTCAATATGTAGTTTCAAAAACCATTTCTAGTGTTCCAATCTAGTTCCAACTTCAACCAAACCACTTTCAATCACCACAAATCTAGTCTAATCTTACCATACACCTTCTTAGGGTGTCATGGGTTCCTAAACATCATAAATCAAGTGGATCTAACAAGGATCTAACTAAAATCCATTTCTAGAGTTCATAAGTTAGATATATATAAATGAGTGGTATAACTAACATATGCATGTAGATCTTGAATGGAAATCATATGACCATAAAAATAACATGAAGAAATTATGAACAAGAGTTTGACAACTTACATAGAAAGATTATAGAGCTTGGATGAGTAAAACCAAAGAACCTTGAGTTTTTATTACAAAACTCAAACAAGAATCATTAAAGGAACAATAAAATGGCTTGATCTTGGAAAATTATGGTTTCTTCTTGGTGGTCTTGTGGTGGCCGATTCACCCCAAAGAAGGAAGGAAGAAGAGAGAATTTTGCTAGTTGTTTTGATGTAAATGAATGAAAATGAAGGATGGAATGAAGTATATATTTGATTAGTGTAAGTCTTGGTCAAAAATAATTAATGTGGTCTTGGTCTTGGTCCAAGGGGGGGGGGGGGAACATAGGGGCGGCACAAAGGAGTAAATTAGGGAAAAAAATGTGGGCTTGGTGGCTAATTAATATTTGTGTCCAAATGTTGGATGACTTAGTGTATTAGGTGTTATCGGGTACCGTGTTAACTAAAAATAAATGTTACCGATGTGAAATAAAATATAATGAAGTTGTAAAAATTATAAAATAATATTCCTGATGAGAATCGGGTGTTAAAATAATTATTGGGTTGAAATATCGCAAACCGACGGAGTTATATGCTCCGACCGTAAAATATAGTAATTGATTTTAAAACACCGAGTAAATTAATAATAAAATTTTTATATTATTATTATGAGTATAAAAATGTGTTAGGACCATAGTTGGGATTATCGGATCAATTATTTAAAATAATAGCTCATAAGATAACGTTTATTAGGTAGATAACCGTACGTATACAGAAATGACGCAACTCACGCATAAATGACAAATTTTCTCCGGAGGTGAATAGTGTTTTATGAATAGTAAAATTTTAAAACGCTTATTAGAATGTCAAACTGACCTCAAAAACGATGATTAGTAAAATGATGAATAGTGATCGATGAATAGTAACCGATGAATAGTAAATGTGAAAGTTCGGGAAAAGACCAGAATTTACGAGTTGTGACAGTCTCTACCCCTTAAGGGAACTTCGTCCCGAAGTTCAGTTAACGTTGGTCTCCGAAGTGTTATAAAGGTGAAAATTCATGAGATTAAATGACCAGTTGACGTGCTTCCAGGCGGCGGTTTACGAGGTGATGAAAAGTATAAGCGTTCTGACAACGAGAGTATACACACACATAAATGAATCATTTGGAAATTGAGTAGAGGATTCAATCCAGACAGAATTTTATTATAACCATTCTCAGTGTTACAAAATTCATTTCTGAGTCGGATATAGGTAGTCAGCCTATGTCCCACTATCCCGGGTTGAATATAGGTGACTAGTCTATATTCCACTGAGGTTCCATGAATTTTGAAATACTCAGCTCAGTTATACTAATACTATGTCCTTCACAAATACCAAGACGTTCAGAAAGACTAAGGCAGGTGACCAAACTCGACGTCAAATGATGAAACTATGCAAGGAGAAACATAACAGGGTGACATATATGATACGTGAGCATGCTTATATGAAAGACAATGAGAGTAATCAACTAGAATAAGTGAATATAATATACCAGATAATGAGACACAAATCTCATCACCTAAGTCAGCAACAAACCACAAGTGAGGCTTCAGCTTGGCAGGCAGGCACGTGACGATCATAGGGTTAAGTTTTTCGTAAAAGTAGCTATAGTCTAGGTTTTAAAAATACTTAGTTCGCTATAGCCAAAGCTCTGATACCAATCTGTCACACCCCCAAAAATCGGGTCTAGCGGAAGCATACGTGTAGCTGGGGTATAACTCAACTGGTATTACAACACAAGTTCAAAAATGGTTTTCACTTCAATCATTTAGAATAAAATAGTTAAATCAAAAATATTGAATTTACATCGTTAAAAGTAGTGCGAAAGTAGGCCCTTAAATAGTTTAAAACGGTCCCCATATAAATAATCAGAGTCTTCTATGACCATGACATGCCCTGCCAAAACCTCCAGTAGCGTGCCATTGGTTAAAACCTGAAAATACATGCTAAAGTGTCAACACGAGGTTGGTGAGTTCATAGAGTTTGTTTAACAAATAAAGTATATAGAAAAATGATCACACAGCAAAGGCATCGTAAATCCACTCAGTTGCAAGTCCCGCCATAAGAGACTTGTAACCTGTGTGTTCACAACCCACTGCCAAAAGTTATATGTCTGGTAGTCAAGCACATGAGGTCAATAATAAGTCACAATATAAGCACCACATATAAAATAAGTCAAGGCCGCTCCGAACAAGGGAGACTTTATAATGTTGCTCCGAACATGGGAGACTTGAAGTCACTCCGCCACCTAGGCAAAGAATTATTAGTCACTCCACCGACTTGGTGAAGAATTATTAGTCACTCCACCATGGCGAGAATTATTAAGGATGCTCTGAACAGGAGAGACTTAGCACGCTCCACCAATAAGGCGAGACTTTAGATCAAGAACGCTCCACCAAAAATGGCGAGACTTGGCACGCTCCACCAAAAATGGCGAGACTTTAGGTCATAGTACGTACGGTACATTAGGGTCAAAAGTTTAAGTCAAGTTCAAAAGTCAAGTCAAGTTCAATAGTTCAAAACAAGTTATAAGGTCAAATGAGTTCATAATAGTTCAAGGTTCAAAACAATGTTCAAAGAGTCAAGTAGTAATTCATGTAAAAATGAGCATGTATTCTCCCCCAAAAAGTTAACAAAACAATTTAAAAGAGTAGGGGCTATGACTCACCTCGAAGCGATAGCAATGATGACAAAAGTGGATACACAGAAATGAGGTTCGATCTCAAACCGCGACCTAATATGAACGAATGATACGATCTACTTAGATTATGAGGGGATGCGATGAATGTACATGCACATGAAGCCAATACCACTCGTAGTTTGAAAATAAGTGTTGCCGTTGATTTATAGTGTTTCCATAACTTAAGAGAATATGTGCTATTAGAGGTTGTCAAATATATATATAGTTCGCCTAGTTTCAAAAGTGTATATCTTGGTCGTTTTAAGTTCATTTTACTCGTTCTTTATATCCACGGATTCGTTTTAGTATATACTAATATATTTTTGATAACTCGGCTCCTCTAGGTTACGTTTAACACCTCTTTTTGTCCGTCGAAAACTGCCAAACAGCATGCAGTTTTTAAGAAAATAGTTTTCGTCGTTAAATTCGGAAAATCATATCTCCTTCGTTATTAACTCGTTTTAATCCGTTCTTTCGCCAAAAGTTTCGTTTTTGAAAGTATTTTCTAAATCTTTGATCAAAAATTACCCATCATCCACTGATTTTCCCACGTTTCAAAAATAGGGGCAGTAGGTCAATATGTAGTTTCAAAAACCATTTCTAGTGTTCCAATCTAGTTCCAACTTCAACCAAACCACTTTCAATCACCACAAATCTAGTCTAATCTTACCATACACCTTCTTAGGGTGTCATGGGTTCCTAAACATCATAAATCAAGTGGATCTAACAAGGATCTAACTAAAATCCATTTCTAGAGTTCATAAGTTAGATATATATAAATGAGTAGTATAACTAACATATGCATGTAGATCTTGAATGGAAATCATATGACCATAAAAATAACATGAAGAAATTATGAACAAGAGTTTGACAACTTACATAGAAAGATTATAGAGCTTGGATGAGTAAAACCAAAGAACCTTGAGTTTTTATTACAAAACTCAAACAAGAATCATTAAAGGAACAATAAAATGGCTTGATCTTGGAAAATTATGGTTTCTTCTTGGTGGTCTTGTGGTGGCCGATTCACCCCAAAGAAGGAAGGAAGAAGAGAGAATTTTGCTAGTTGTTTTGATGTAAATGAATGAAAATGAAGGATGGAATGAAGTATATATTTGATTAGTGTAAGTCTTGGTCAAAAATAATTAATGTGGTCTTGGTCTTGGTCCAAGGGGGGGAACATAGGGGCGGCATAAAGGAGTAAATTAGGGAAAAAAATGTGGGCTTGGTGGCTAATTAATATTTGTGTCCAAATGTTGGATGACTTAGTGTATTAGGTGTTATCGGGTACCGTGTTAACTAAAAATAAATGTTACCGAGGTGAAATAAAATATAATGAACTTGTAAAAATTGTAAAATAATATTCCTGATGAGAATCGGGTGTTAAAATAATTATTGGGTTGAAATATCGCAAACCGACGGAGTTATATGCTCCGACCGTAAAATATAGTAATTGATTTTAAAACACCGGGTAAATTAATAATAAAATTTTTATATTATTATTATGAGTATAAAAATGTGTTAGGACCATAGTTGGGATTATCGGATCAATTATTTAAAATAATAGCTCATAAGATAACGTTTATTAGGTAGATAACCGTACGTATACAGAAATGACGCAACTCACGCATAAATAACAAATTTTCTCCGGAGGTGAATAGTGTTTTATGAATAGTAAAATTTTAAAACGCTTATTAGAATGTCAAACTGACCTAAAAAATGAT
>JARVZY010002940.1:0-23649 GCA_030686995.1 Artemisia argyi
AAATGATGTTCTAGTACTATTTGAATAATATACTAAAGCCTGATGGGATGCTGACAAATTGCACTAACTAGTGAAAGCAACCATTATAATTACTAAATTTGCAAATTTGTCTGAACTTGTAGGAAGAAAACAATACTAATGATCAATAGATTCCGCGCACACCATTTGCCGGCATAAATCATTGTCACACAATAAGTTAGTACTAAGAACGACGTACCCAATGCTTCACAGGTGAATTTTGTGTATATCTGTTAGCATATAGCTAAAGTTTCGATTCCTATATATTCTGCACCATTTACATAGTTTGGATTAAATCTACACACAAAAAGAAAAGGATATGGCAGATTGGGCGCCAGTTCTAATAGGGGTGTTGCTATTTGTGCTGCTAACTCCCGGTTTGTTGTTTCAGCTTCCAGGTAAGGGGCGTGCAGTCGAGTTTAACAACATGCAGACTAGTGGGGTTTCCATTTGTGTTCACACAATTATCTTTTTCGGACTCATCACCATCTTACTCATTGCGGTTGGTATCAGCATCAACATAGGCTAGTTTAGTACTAGTTTTATTTATATACCTTAATTAACATCAGTTGAGCTTTTATATTGTATTCCTATATCTTCTTCAATCTACTTGATTTTACAAATTATTTGTTGTTTTGGTTTTTTATCATCTTATTGTTCTACAGATATACATACATAGATTTGTCATAACGAAAATATAAGAGTTATCTACGACAAGTTGATGACTCTACTCTTTTGTCAGCTATAAGATGGGGAGTTGCAAAAAAAGATTTCAGTAAGGAACATGGATTTGTGAAGTCAACATGTATTGCCCTAAACTATCACCGTAACAAACATATACGTGCAATCATATCTTCATAATCTAAATCTGGATCAAGCCGCACACAGTATGTTTTAGAAGTGGCAATTCAGACGGGTTTAGTGATGGGAAACTTGAGGCTGGGTCAAACGGGTCAGGTTAGGTTGTAACGCTGGGTTGACCAACTAACAAACCTTTTCCGTCACATTTTCATTTTTTTGTAAAATTTATTGTAAATAGTTACGATAACATTATACTCCTACATTTTTGCCTGAAGCGATTCAGGAGATTGTATGCATTAGACGCCTTTCAACGCCAGCAATTACCTGTTATATTTAGTTAAATTTGACCTTAAAACATAATCCAAATAGAGCCTTTTAATCTAAAACTAAATGGGACGATAGTTGCACTCAAGTTAACTTTAAAGGTCCTTCACGGCTACAGCCTACAAGGTACAAAGTATAATGCGAATAGTAGGTGTACAAATTCTGAATCAGATCTCTTATTTGTCTTACAAGACTGAGGGCCTGCTGAGCTGAGGTGCCCCCATTTGATGCATAGGCCGATTAATACTTCCGGAAACAAACATCCTTATAATAAGAAATGCGGTTTAGAGATAACACGACAAGTCACATATGGCGGAATCGCAAAAAACAAATTTTATCATTTGAATTTGATATAACAGATGATCCCAAAATACTACATGGTTGCCATGTATTATTTGTATAAACACTGTTCTAACAAGTAACCTATAAAATGTTCTATCACCACGCTTGTTACTCAACTTTCTCCTCTTCATGATAGTCTCCATGCTGCACAATGAGCGATAAAAACATGTGTTAAACTGTAAAGTATACATAAGCCCAAAGGAAAAAAATACTATGGAGCTATCTAAGACCAATTATTACAACAATCATCCACACAAGTTACTCAAATTTCTTGTGTACTCGGCAGTTACACCAGAGATGTAAACACAAAATGGGTCAGGCTGGCTAAGACCTGGTAACTTATGCGTATGTCATTTTCATGTATATATATGTTGGTCGGGACAAGCCATTGCACAAACAATTTTTGAACTTTGCGTAATAATAAAATTTCTTTACTAAAAGGATCTAGGATATGTTTTCAGCATTTACACCGTAGATGACTTTTGACCTTACAATGTAGCACATTGTTCATATTTTACATATCACACACAGTCACACATACGTACAACCAAATAGACTACTATATATATATATATACATAGGTTTACTCTGAAACCTGCCTCTAGTTCATTTAATCATATATATACCATGACTTCATATCATAGAATGACATCTTAGAAGATACTACTACGGGGTACCAACTAGGTCATTTTAAACCACCACAAACATCTTGGAGGTAACCGGACACAGGGTTAGAAATAGTCACGGGATACCCGGTTAGGCCACGAACATCTAAGTCAAGGCACCCGCCTTCACGAGTAACCTCGTCATTTAAGTACTTATGAAATTATGATCAAATCATGTAAAAACATATGGCAGCAACTACCTACAAAATAACAAAAACTATAAGATATAAATCTCCAAACCTGAGACAATCCTAGTGGGCGGAGAAATAACAGCAGCTACCAAATTAGTCAAACTAGAAACAATTCCCGCCAAATAAAACAACATAACCAAACCAACAACCAAAGGCATCAACAGAAACCCAATGACAAATATAGCTGTCCCAAACATCATCATAGCAAAAGATACCACAATAAACAGTCCAGCAAACCCAGTTGTAGAAACACGTGGCGGCCGCATAAAAGGCGGCGCCGCCGAAGATGAAGAAGCTGAAGCTAAAGTGGGCCCGGATAAAGTTGTAGGAAATGGGATAGGAAGTGGTGGTGAACCTAGGATGTTTATGATCATGGAACAAAGTTGGTAGAGAACACGAGTTTGATCATGTTGGTTTGTCATGGTTTTTTGTTGTTAAGGTTTTGAGAATATGAAAGGTGACATGAAAGAATGAAGGTGGCCTGAATGGTGGATAAGTTTAAAAAACAAAATTGTTGGGATATCGAGAAGAAGGGATAAGTTCTGACATGTGTTTTAACTCCAACTTTTGTTGGAGATGATTACTGGTCTACCGGGGAGTTCCACAAAAATTAAAAAAAAAAAAATAATAATAATAAAAAAAAAAAAAAAAAAAAAAAAAAATCAAAGATTAAATGGTGCAATCTCAGCCCACTTTTCGATTAAAATTAAAATCAGCACATTTCATTTTTTTTTTATATAAAATATCTTTCAAACGATAAATGATTTATTGACAAAATAACATTATTGTATTTTTTTTTAATCTTTAAATAAACGAGAACTACAATATATTTTTGACAAATAATGGTCTCACTTGAAAAAGATTAAAAGAAAAAAAAAATAGTAAATAGTATGAGCAATACTATAGCTTTTAAAATTGTATTCCTAACATATCCTCTTAAGTATAACATGCATGCCACTTAGAATCCGCTACATATTACTTAAAGCATTGGGTACGCTCGTGCCGTCGTTTTAGTGCCATGGGGAAAAAGTGATGTCACGTTATCAAAAGTCTTTACGGCACTAGAAATCTCACGGCACCACATTTTGGCTGTAACCCTTAGCACCAGAAAATGTGGTGCCGTCGTCTATTTTTTTTCTTCATAAAATAAAATATACACAATATCAACTAAAATAAACTTTATTAATTAAAAAAACACACGTTACATTAAAAAAACACACATTACATAAAAAAAAAAAAAATTTGCATAAAAATAAAAACCTAGTACATAAACATAGAAATAAAAGCAAATTCCTCATTGGTAGGATACTTTGCCCGGATTCGAGCTTGTTGGGCTTTCACGATCGACGCGTTAATCGGATCCATATTGCTTGTATCCATTTGTAGCACTCGCATCTCCTCGACAATCTTTTGAGATTCATATAAAGTAACTCTCGCGAGTGACTCTCGTTCGAGAACATCCATCTTTGCCTTGCGGTCTAACTCGTATTGTTGTTGCAACATTTCTTGAAATGTTGCCGGGTTTGAACCGGAACTACCGGTCGAGTTTGACGAACGTTGACTTTTAGAAACCCGGTACATGCCGTCTGGCCGTGGCAATGCGTCAGGTCCAAAATGCTCGGGCTCCTCATTCGTTTCCCGAAGACGATTACGTCTTGCCAAAGTCGAGTCGGGATTTTTCCACTTGTGCTTGTCTTTCAAAAACTCCCAAGCGCTCATGTCTCTAAAGTCATAGCCCGTTGTTTTTTTAAACAATATGTGACAGCGGGTCATAAAATCTCTATCATTCTCCCCACTCATAACAGTCGTTTCATCAACTACCGTATTCCACTTCTTGACATCTTTATTCATTGGAGTCCACTTTCCTGTCAACATGTTTTGGTTACGAATAGTATAGTTGAGCCTCTTGGCTTCCTTGTTGTATGCGTCGAGCACTTTGTACCAAAACATATCCCTTTGTTGATCCGCATCCGTTTTTGGATCCTCGGAAATTTGAATGAAACACTCCGCCAAAAGATACTCCTCATCCTGGCTCCAAAAAGTTCGAGGTTGTCGGGACGGGACCACATCTTCATCTACGTCTTTCACTTTGTTAGTTTTTTTTGTCTTCGTCTTTGTCTTTGGCTTCTTCGCCATCGTATTTGACCTCGATTTTTTTGAGGTCGGGGTCGGGGCCAGTACTTCTTCATCGGATTCTGTTTCATCTTCATCGATGTCTTCGTCTACTAGATGGAAGGATGCATGGTCCGAATTTGGTTGGGAAGGGGTGGCTTGGTTTGTTTGTTGTGGTTGAGTAAATTGAGTATATTGTTGTTGTAATTTACATTGACTAAATAACATTTGCTCTTCGGGATTCATATATGGGTTTTGGTAGGAGGGAAAGTAACCCAATTGAGAGTATGGATTTGAAGACGATCCCGGATTGTTGACGGGATTCAAAGACGAGCCCGATATTTGGTTCGTCGGGTCGTTTAGCATGTTGTTAATCCATGGTGAGTTGGGATTCATTTTGGATGGAAAAAGAATAATAGAAGTAGAGATTAGTAGTATATTGAAAGTGTGTGGGAAATATGAAATACTAAGGGGTATTTATAAGCTTTTTTTTTGGGTTTAATTTGTGTGTTTTAATGTATTAAATGGGAAGAAAAAAAACGGGCATATAGCCGTTGTCAACGTTTGAATTTTCAAAAAAAAAAAAAAAAAATTGCAAAAACCCACCGCGTGGGTTGGCCACCACGGTGCGAGCGACCGTGGCGCCACCCACGATACGGTGCGCCATCATGATTTTTGGGCTGGTGGTGAAAACGCGAGCGACGGCTCATGTGTACCTCCCGCTCTTATCATCGACATTCTTCATTTCTTCGCTTGTGATCATCATATGATTTGGTAGATTTTTAGACACAAAAGTTAGGTATATAAATATCATTTTCTAATAGTACATAGAGATCTGAAAATAGAGAGCGTGGGTAACTATCGAGTGTCTTAACAATTTTTAAATTTTAATGTCAATAGCTTAGTTTAGTCTGTAATGGATAAAATGTTTTTGTTGCCAATTAATCTTTTATATAATAAAAGAATTACATCATTTCGGAGTATTCTTGCAAAACCATTCTTATTGAAAAAAAAAATGGACCAAAAGGAGAGCTCGATTTTGCCATGTAGGCGAAATCGAGCAATATGATTGGTCAATAGAAAGTCAAAATTAAATTGATTTTTGTCAAACTTAATAAATTTGATGGAGAAATTTGGTCAAGAAAAAAAAAATACATAAAAATATAAGTGTCAAATTTATGAAAACAAAAACTTAAAAAAAGATGAAGTAATTAATAAAACTTTAGTGGTTGAATTTTAAATAATTTATATAGATCAAAGTGTAAAATTACAAGTTTTCATGTTTTTTAATAACTCTAGACCAAAAAAATAAAAATAAATAAATAACCCCTTACACTTTATAACCCATATACTTTATAATATTAACTTTGTTTAAAATTACATGAGTATTAGTATTAGTTTTTAGACTTTTATCCATTAAAATAACAAAATTTGATAAATATATGAATTAGATTTATTATATGTTAAATATTTTTTAAATTAATGTTAGTTTTAGACTTTCATCCACTAGAATATTTTTTTAAATAATGACTCATCTTATTCTATTTATAAATTTATTTATGCGTACACGGGTTTGAATATTAAATACGGCTAAATTATTAGTAACGGGAATATAAATATCAAATGATAAGCACGAGTTACTGTAATATGAAAATAAATATACGCGATTCTATTTATAACAACGACTCATGAAATTGTTATTTAAAATTTATATATGGATATCCATAAAAACATTTTAAAAACTTTGCGGAGCATATTTTAACTTCATCAACGCTCATTATGTGCTACTAAATAGCACAAACTTATGAAAATATAATTTTACAAACAAAAAGATACATTAGTAAATATGGTATGATGGTTATTCAAAATCAAATAAATGAATCAATCTTCAAAGTTATCTAAATATACTACGTATTTTAACGAAAATATAAGTAAAAGAAATACCACAATTACAAAACACATCGTAAATTGATAGCACGGGTTTGCAAAACTAAAAGCATATATCACTAATTGTAGGATCAAAAGTATTGATTTTTATGTGATTCCGGAGGTCGAGGTTGATCAAAATAGATGAATTCCATGTTTGGTTTTAGAGAGATAAAGTAGAGAGAGGGTGAAGAAAAGGAAGTTTATTATCAATGAAAGAACAATTACACAATTTCTCACACCCCTCATGGAGAGTCATGAGGGGTATTTATAGGCTCATTACAACATTACTTTGCCTAGTGTACAATAGTAGTCCCTAAAGGCACAACTTGCTACATATCTAGTCCAATTCACGTATGTGACGTTATCTTTATAAAAGAGCGAGGCTAACAATCTCCCTCCAAGATATCGTCACACGTGAATGGTTACAATGAGACCTATAAATACATAAATAATGTAAATTATAACAATAGTAAACTATGTTGACGTTGTTGAAGCGCAGAGTCTCTGTAGTCTAGATACTGAGGCAGACTTGAAGTTCTTCTCTTCCGACGATCTCGGAATTTGATCTTTGGCACTGACGGCACAGATCCTTGTAGCTCTGAACTTCAACTGTAACGGTCTAGTTAGGTTATTACTCCCTCCTAACTAGTGAGCCTTTATTTCTTTTTCCTGCTTCCTCCTGAACCGACAACTATCTTTTCATCACGCAGCGGATAAAGTAGATTCAAAAGTGTAGGAACATGGTTGTCGTTCGGGTAGCAGCATAACAACATAACTCACATAACATTGCATCCAATTTGGTAATAAGCCCTGATGTACACACACTACTTCTCCATTCACGATGTTAAGCACAATTCTCTCGGTCAATCCAATTACTGAAGACGAAACACTACTTCTTTTGGCAGGTTCTTCTCCCTCCTGATGGTTGCGAGTAATCGGAATCATCATAATGTAGTGTACATGTCGTATAATCACCTTGTACTTGATGCAATTTAGAATCCATAACAGCTTTTTGAAGCACATTCTGTGAGTATATGTCGCAAAAATATACTCTCAATACTTTTCTCTCAAATCAACCTGTAATCGAACCTCCTTTGAATTCACCGGCTACTAGTAATGACCACATATGAAGACAACCCAATATGACCAGCTTGAAAAAGAAGTAATCATCCCATCTTGTGACTTAATGCTTATACGATAGATGTTACTTAATACCTATACTGAGCACTACAATGTAACTCCTTTAAGTATGAGGTTGCACGAAATATTCGCCACTTGAACAATCCACTACTTTGTGTGACACTGAGTACTACAACGTAACTCCTTTAAGTGATAGCTATACTGTGAGCACTACAACGTAACTCCTTACATCAGTAATAACTAGATTGTCAAGACTGAATTTTTTAATTTGCGCAGACAAGTTATCTTCAAAAGTCTTGCATCCAACCACCCCTAGACTTTAAGATAAATAAGTACACATTTTGAAATGCCACTTCAAACTCAAATCAATAATACCTTACAAAAACCCCGTAGTCATTTTTGTTAAACAAAGCAATTCTAGCCGTGAATAATGTATCCCCGTGAAAAATTTAATAATACCAAAATATCAATGTTTTACCAATTTATCAAACACACGAGTATTCAATAATTAGGACAACACGTTTTTGGTTTAACCATTATTAAGAACTCATCTTTAGCCCAAAATCCCTAAATGAAATACCAGATTCATCAACTAGGCCCAATAATCGGATCAAAGCCAAATCTTCAGTCAATGGATAATTCACTTCAGACCGTTAGTTAATGAACCCAATCCAAATACCACTTATATGATATAACCGGTTATGTTATAACCGTTAATACATATTGACTGAAACCTAAAACACACATATCATTATCAATCCGCCTACCACATGCTCACCTCTCACCCAACTCTTCAAAAACAAATCTAATCTCAACAATAACTCATCTTATCTCAGCTCTTTATCACTCACAAAATCGAAGAAAGCAACAACTAAACCATGGTTTTGTTTATCTATCCTTCTGATCCGTATGGTCAATCCGAACACCAACAAACTCCTGTCATTCTTCTTCTTCTTATGAGAATACGAGCTCCAATAATGACTTCAAGATCTTGTGTAAAAGGTCACGGTAGGTGCTGTTTGTTTTGCTTTTTGTTTTTGTTCAAAACCGAGCCACGAAAATGATTATAACAACATTGTTATAAATCTTTTTCTTATTGAGTTTCAGATATTAATTGAAGCATGGTCTTCAACAATGATCTGTGATGGTTTTAGGTTCAAACTAAAAAGATCTTTAAAGGATTTGCGAAAAAGTTTGAACCAACTGAGATCTTGATTAGTTGTCATCGATGTACGGTTCATGTTTAGAATGAGTGTTGAGGAGAGATTGTTGATATGTTGTCGAGGGGCGTAGGATAGATGTTGGTTTTGGACTTGATATTGCTGCTGTGATGTTGATTTATGATTTCTTCTTATTTTTGATTCTTGGACCTATGATGAGTCTCGATATTTTTGGTTGTGGTCAATATTCTGCTCCATCTTATTCTGTTTTTTTCTCGATTTGGACACTTTATGGCCAGTTTACGCATAACTTTTTGCGTAAACCAGTTGTATGACTTTTGCGTAAAGAGGCTTTATGCGTAAACATGCTTTAGTGTAAACAACAACTTTTGCGTAGACCTTGTCTTTGGCGTAAGTATTACGCGTAAGACAAGGGTTTTATGCCTTAGTTGAACCTTACGCATAACTTTCCAAGTTATGCGTAGTAATTTTGAAGACTTTCGCATAAGAAGAGGGTTTTCTGCATAAACTTGAGCGTAAAAAGAGTTATTGACCCGTTGACCATATTCCGACGTCCTTTTCTGACCAGATTCCGGCCAAAAATTCCGAGCAGCTTTTTCAGACCATGTTATAATGACCAGACCATGTTTTAGCCCATGTTTTCACGGTTTGGTACAAAATAAGTCATGAAAATAAAAGTTACAATAATCTGATATCACCAAAAGGACCACATGAAACAGATTAATGAAACATTTAAGTGAAAGTTTATGAATTTTTGACCAAAACAAGATACATACAACATTTGTAAAAGCTGTTACCAAAGATAGAGGAAAAAAAATTCAGATCCAAAAATATTGGGTAAAACAGCCTCTAAAAATAGTACGAACCACACAAAATCATCAAAAAGTAACACCATAGCTCTGATGCCAATTGTAGGATCGAAAGTATTGATTTTTATATGATTCGGGAGGTCGAGGTTGATCAAAATAGATGAATACCATGTTTGGTTCTAGAGAGATAAAGTAGAGAGAGGGTGAAGAAAAGGAAGTTTATTATCAATGAAAGAACAATTACACAATTTCTCACACCCCTCATGGAGAGTCATGAGGGGTATTTATAGGTTCATTACAACATTACTTTACCTAGTATACAATAGTAGTCCCTAAAGGCACAACTTGCTACATATCTAGTCCAATTCACGTATGTGACGTTATCTTTATAAAAGAGCGAGGCTAACACTAATATCTCATGCAAGTCAAGTATCATCATGTGATTTTGCTTGAATACTAAAATATAGTAATTTTTAATCCAAAAGCATTCTCCTAAAATAATACGTAGATTATAACATATATACATATGATTTTTTATTTTTAGTCAACCAATTAAAACCATTTGAAACATGTTAATTGATTCATTTGTTAATCGATAATAATACATAATCAAAACGAAATTTAAAAACCATGTGCGTGCACAGGTATTATAACTAGTAAAACCTAAGAAAAAACCTCCCAAGCTAAGGCGACAAACAACGATTCCTTAAAAAACCTTATTGGCCGATTTAACTAATTGTTTCTTATCTCAATCGTTACACCAAGACTTTTGATTATTTAAATTTTTAATCAATAGTGGGTTGGTTGTGTTCTTAGTTTTAGAGCCCGTTTGGTTTGTAAATGGGTTTAGGATTAAGATTTGGATTTGAATTTGAATTTAGTTTAAGATTTGATTTGAATTAAATGTAAGAGAGAGAAAATATTATATTTAATAAAATAAAATAGTTTTATAATGGTTCAAGCTTTGAACTTTGTTATGTTTTTTATTTCTATAACACATAAAATGAACAATGAATTGTGGTAGTTAAGTAAGGTCCCACAAAAGAAAAAAAAAGAAAATCAAATGTCAGAAAAGAAGTCTCATGGGGTAGGATTCAACAAAAGTCCTATATGAGGGGATGGTTACCAATTTCAAAAGTAATGCCTCTCTACCAAACAATTAATATAACTTTGATGCCTAATCCTATGGCCTACTACCTCAAAACAAACGCACCATTAGTTTATTAATCGCACTTTTGTAGAGACGCACTTTTATTGCTTAGGATTTGTATTGAATCGTATATCTTTGATTGTATTTAATACTCCACCATTTATTACTCAATCATTGAATTAAGGTTCCATCATGTGTTTTTTGGACGTGCATGTTTTCTAAACCCAAATTTCTGTTGGGGTTTTATGCATACACTAAAGATATAACGCTACTTGTTCTTCTTGGTTTTACTTTGTGTTAGGAATTATTGAAGTCAGCACATAGATACTGCTGACAGGATTCTGCTGAAGCATAAAAAAGATACTGCTGATGATCTGGATTCTGCTGATGGTAGATTCTGCGGATATAGTTAATCCGTAGGATAAAGTTTATTTATTTTAGGACAAGATATGTAGAATATCTTATATAGTTTAGTATTATTCGTTTCTTGTAAGAAGGGTTAGGGTTTCTTGTAGTATAAAAGGAACCCTTGGCCAATGCATTATGTACATGTGTTTAAAAAAACAATCTTAGTGATTAATAAAACGATCCATAGAGGATCAAGAGTTTTAGTATATTGTGTTTGTATTTAAATTCCGCTTAGATACAAGTATACAGAGATTGTCCATATAGTTTTGCTATTGATTACATTAGCAAGCTATCGATCTATAGGCTTAGAAGATCTATCAAGGAAGTAGATCCTACAAGTGGTATCAGAGTCACAAGGAGAATCTTTGTAATCAAACTTTTCTTCAACACCTTTTTCAGAAACAAACAATGGGAGACACAGATACTTCAGAAGTCACACAACAAAACAACAATACCCTGACACAACAACTTCAGCAGATTGCCCTCACCAGTAGCAATGCCAAGTTCCCATATCTCAAGAAGGATGAATATGAGATAATGGGCAATGAAGATGCAGAATTGGATTGCTAGCATTGATTTTAATCTCTGGATCGTGATATTGAAAGGAAACAGTCCAAAAAAGATAGGAAAAGACTCTGATGGTAAGATTACTGTCTATCCTCCTTCTACTGCTGAAGAAATCATTGCTGTACAAAGAGAAAACAAGGCAAAACCATCTTGCTTCAAGCCATCCCAGATGATCATATGGGAGACTTTCACTTTCTTGATGATCCCAAGGAAATTTGGTTGGCCATTAAAGTAAGGTTCGGGGGCAATGACGAATCCAAGAGAATGAGAAAGTCAATGCTTAAGCAAGAGTTTCAGGAATTCAGGATATCAGAAGAAGAAGGCATTCACAAGGGCTATGATAAATTCCATAAGATTTTGAGTCAGTTGCATCAACTTCAAGCCAAGCCTGATAATGATGAATGCAATTCCAAGTTCTTAAGAGCATTACCACCTTCTTGGTCCCAAGTCAGCATTGCATTAAAGGCCAAAGGTGGATTGGAATATCTCTCTTTTGATGATTTGTATAACAAGCTCAGGACTCTAGAGCTTGATATCAAGGGACACTCGACCTATTCAGCAACTCCTACAAACTCAGCCTTTATAAGCACTACTTCAAACAGGATGACATATGCTGCAAGTCCAAGTTCTTCCTCCATACCATTACCTTAGACAACTACTAGTCCCAAGAATAATCCACAGTCTGGTAGTGTGGTAGAAGATGTTCATCATTCATTTGTTGCTGATTATGAACAACAACAACAACTAGCTTATGAGGATTTTGAGCAGATTGATATGCTGGATTTGGAAGAGATGCATTTAAAGTGGCAAATGGCTATGCTTACTGTCAAGGTCAGAAGGTTTGAAAAGAAAGCTGGGAGAAAGCTCCATTTTAAAGGAAGAGATCTAGCTAGATTTGACAGGAGAAAAGTCAAGTGCTATTCATGTGGTGAGATAGGCTATTTTTCAAGAGAGTGTAATGCAAAGAAGAATGAAGACATCATAAGGTACTCAGCCTACAAGAAGGAAGGGGAACCTAGCAGTTCAAAGGCCTTGATAACAACTGTGGACTCTTGCATTGACTGGAAGGAACATGATGCTGATGATGCAAAAAGCAGTGCTTCTCAACAATTCTCTTGCCTAGCAGGTTGTGGTGAAGAATTTGCCTTCATGGGCATCTCATCTCAGGTAAATGATTGTGTTTTTGGTTGTGATAGAAAATATAATGCCCTTAAAGAAGCTTATGATGATTTGAAACCAAAATATAAAGATTGTTTTATTCAGGCTCAAGCTTATAAAGAAGCTGTTAAAACATTAGAGCAACAAAAAATTTGGTTTCAACAAAATCAAATGGCTTATGAAGAAAAAATTAGGTTGTTAAAAAGAGATTTAGAGATGACCAGTAATGAGTTAAAATTATCTGAAAAAGAAAAGGCTAAAGTTGATTTAGAACTAGAAGAGTTGAAGGTTAAGTTTGATAATGAAATTGCAGGGCGTATGAAGTGGCAACAGGGAGCTAAAAACCTTGATAGAATAATTGATAGTTGCCAGTCCATTAAGTCTAGAAGAGTACTAGGGTATGGTAACTATGTAGGGCCTGATGAGGTCTATGACCCTGATGACTATAGTGTTTTTGACCCTGAACCACCCATATCTCAAAACCCTGTAAAGTTTGTAAAAGAGGGAGAGATGCATATTGTCTCTCCCACTATCACAGGAACATTTAAGCCCACCTCACACCATTTGGACTCAATTGAATCACAATTAAAAACTGGCAATAGGAACCTTTCTGCTGATGACTCCCCTGACACTAGTAGTGTCTCTAGCAATGATTCTAATGAATTTGTCTCTTGTTCTTTCAGTGACAAGACCTCAGAGACCACTACCTCTAGTTATGCCAGTTGTGATTCCAAGGCCAAGACAGATTCACCCAAGTCCTCACCAAAGTCCTCTTTCAAGTCTGCTAACTCTAGAGTTGCTGCTGATGAAGTTCCTTCAAAGACAGCTTCTCTTGAAGACTTGCATTTTACTTCTTTGAAAAACAATGTGTTTAAGTCTTTACAAAACAATTCTGTTTCTAGTAATGGTTTGAATAATTCTGTATGTAATAAGACATCTTTTGGTTTAAATAAATCTTCTAGAAAGAAGAAATGTTTTGTTTGTGGTAGTAAATTGCATTTGATTTAGGATTGTGATTTTTATGAAAGAAGGATGGGTGTTTCTGCTGACCATAATAGACCTAGACCAAAGTGGAACAATGTTCCACAGACCCAAAATACCACCAGCAGAACCAACTTTGTTTATGCTGATAAGCCAGTTTCTGCTGGTAGGTCTGTTTCTGCTGGTGGGTCTTTTCCTGCTGGTAGGACCTTTTTCCCTAGCTGGACAAGACATATAACTAGACCATCTTTTAGATACTATAATGATTACTTAGATGATGGTTATTGGCCTGGCTATTATGACCAAAGATGTATGGGAAGGGCATATTGGGATTCTGATGTTAAGCCCTCAGCAGATTCACTGAGAAGGACTATCTTGTGCTATCAGAAGATTACAAGTTACCTGATGATAGTCTTGTATTGTTAAGAGTTCCTAGAACCTACAATCTTTACACATTCAATCTTAATGATGTCCAACCTGAAGGTGATTTAGCATGCTTAGTGGCAAAAGCATCCTTAGATGAATCTACAAAATGGCATAGAAGGATGGCACATGTAAACTTCAAGGTTATCAACAAGCTTGCTAAGAATGGACTTGTCCATGGACTTCCTACCAAGGTCTTCACTAATGAACACAATTGTGTTGCATGTAATAAAGGGAAGCAACAGAAGGCTTCTTATAAATCCATTACTGCTGTTAGCACCATTTCAGAACCTCTACAGTTGCTACACATGGATCTTTTTGGTCCAACTTCCATCAGAAGTATTGACCATAAGTACTTCTGTCTAGTGATCACTGATGCTTATAGTAGGTTTAGTTGGGTATTCTTTTTGGGCACTAAAGACCAAACTTTTCAGACTTTAAAAGAATTTATGGCCCTGGTTGAAAACCAACTAAATAAGAAGATAAAAGGGATAAGGTGTGACAATGGGACAGAGTTCAAAAATGCCAATCTAATTGAACTATGTGGGACTAAGGGTATAAAAAGGGATTACAGCAATGCCAGGACTCTACAACAAAATGAGGTTGCTGAAAGGAAGAATAGAACCCTTATAGAGGCTGCAAGATCTATGCTTGCTGACTCTAAACTTCCCACTATGTTTTGGACTGAAGCAGTTGTTAGGTTCTAAATAGGGTGTTAATTACTAGACCACATAACAAAACACCCTATGAGCTTTTGACTGGGAAGATACCCACCATTGAGTACTTTAAGCCTTTTGGATGTCATATGACTATCCTGAATACTAGTGATCACCTAGGAAAATTTGAAGAAAAGGCTGTTGAAGGGTTTATAGTTGGATACTCAGCTCACAGTAAGACTTACAGGGTATACAATTTATCTGCTAAAAAGATTGAGGAGACTCTTAACCTGAGATTTCTTGAAGACAAACCTAGTGTTCAAGGAAAAGGTTATGAGTGGTATTTTGACCTTGATTACTTAATAGATTATTTAGGTTATGCCAGGTTTAAATCTAACCAATCTGCAGGTACACAAGAGTCACCTACTAACAATGCAGATACCCTGGAAGATGACTCAGATTGTGATGAACCTACAATTGTTGTTTCTACTCTTCCTACTCACATTGCAGGTTCTGCTGACAAAGTTACTCCTAATGACAACGTTGCTTCTGATGTGGATAACTCTACTTATGCAGAAGATCTTGCTAGGCTGAAAAAGCAAGAACATGCAACAAATGAAGAAGCTAAGAGGCTTGGTCTTGAGTTTGCTGAAGCTACTGAGGCACTTTTGAGACAAGCTGCTCTTGATGCCAGCAGAAACATGGTTTCTGCTGATGTACCCCCTGTTGCTGCTGATGCTAATACTACTGATGGTATTTTTGCTGAAGTGCCTAGTTCTGCTGTTCATTCCACTGTTTCCCCTGATCCATCCCCAAGCTTAGATGAGCATTTCACAAGATTTCCAAGCCCCTCAGATCTTGGGAATCATTCACAGGGTGCTGGTATTTTTACCTCTTCTTCTTATGATGATGATGCTGCTCCAAACATGACCAATCTTGAGATATCAGTGGATGTTAACCTACAACCTACCAAGAGAATAAACACAAATCATCCCCTGACTAATATTCTTGGTGATCCCAATGCTCTGGTTCAGATAACAAGTACAGTGAAAAAGACAAAGTTTGGAGAAGATTCCTTTCTCACTTATGTTACTAATCAGAAAAGAGACAATCATACAGATCAGCAGCATTGTCTCTTTGCTTGTTTCTTATCTCAGGTTGAACCAACTAGTGTTGCCCAAGCTCTTAGTGATCCTAGTTGGGTTGAAGTCATGCAGGAAGAGATGCAACAGTTCAAAAATCAAGATGTATGGGTACTAGTGGATCTACCTGCAGGGAAGATTGCTATTGGGACCAAGTGGATTTTGAAAAACAAAAGGGATGCCAGAGGTGTTGTGGTGAGGAATAAGCATTAGTACAAAAATGGCCTTTCGTCACACATGGTCGATTTCAAGCGGTCACACTGAAACATATTTACGTGACTAAATGTATGAAAATAAAATAAACAGCCACACTCTATCCAACTTGTGTGACCATTTCGGAAGATATATGTCACACATTTATGTATTTATGTGACTAGAGGGTAACTGGTAAATATTTTTCGATCATTTAGTCACTTTTAATCTGGGATGTGTGACCGATACAAATCAGCTTTAAGCATTAGTCACACTACAGATATACATATGTGACAAATATATGTCACACAATTGAAGATTGTGACCAAAAAGATATATGGTCACATGAAGTACTTGCGTATGTGGCTAAATTATATAGTCAAGTTTGTCACACATTATATAAACGTGACTGCTATTCTTTGCTGAATAGTTAGCCATATATGAATTTGAAATGTGTGACAACTAAAAATTCAGTTTGAAGCGTTAGTCACGAAATGCATTTAAGAGTGATAAATATATGTCACACACTTGACGAGTGTGACCAAATGTCATATATGGTCAAACTAAACCATAGAAACATGATTAAGTGTAACGAAAATTCGATACATATGGTCACGTAAGTTAATATGTGTGTCTAAAGTTTAGTGTGTGTTTGCTTGCCAAATCCTAATGTATATAGTCACACTTAATTGAAGCACGATCATGTGACTATAGGCTTTACAATAGTCACACCATATCACAAATGTGTATCTAAATGATGTTTATGGCCACATTATAAGGGTATTATATGTGACCAATACATTCAAAATAGTCACATTGTGTAATATTCATGTGACTATTAATTAAAGCAAAGTGTGAAGTCATGAGTTATCATTAACCTTGATATTAGTCACATTGAGTTTTTGTGTGACTAAATCATAGTCATATTTTGTCACACATTACTTAAGCGTAGTCACAATTCGATACATATGGTCACACATTTCTGATAACTTATGTAATTTTGATATTCACTTAATTGAGTTCAGTCTATGTCATGACTGCACATTGACTACTTTTTCAACCACTGTTTTTTCAACAAAGTGCCTGCAATTGAGAATCTTTCATACCAAACTGTTTTTTTTCAACTCTGCACTATATAAAGGCATAACCACATACATGAAAACTGCATATACAAGACAACTGTAACAAAAAATATGCAGGGTGTTTACTACTGCTAGTACATAGTTAATACTGCTAGTACACAGTTTATGCTGCCAGAAGTTATAGTTTTGTATAATCTAGAATCCTTTAAAAGAGTATTCGCAAGTACGAACTAAACAATTAACACAACAACAACATAAATCCTTTAAAAGAGTATTTGCAGCAAAAAAAAAGCTTAAATAGGTTCTGCAGACAAAAATAAATCCCTAAACAGAGTGTTACAGCTTGAGAATGACATGTGCTTCACTTTGATTTTCGAATAACAATACCTTCACAGTCGGTTCGATAGTAGGCATCTTTTGCTTGTGGATTTACTCGCGGCAATATGTTATCATTTTGCTCGTGAATGACTGTACTAAATTCCTCATCGACATCGTCATACGTATCTTTGTAATTCTTGGTAGGTGTTTTAAAGACAATAGACAATTTTTTATCTGCCTGGTCTTTCACATAAAACACTTGTCGTGCTTGTGAGGCTAATATGAACGGATCATTCTTGTGGCCTAAATTATTCAGGTCTACCAATGTGTAACCAAGAGTATCGCGTATGACCCCACCATTTTTTGAATTAACCCAATCACATTTGAAAAGAGAAATTTGCCTGAAACGGTAATCTAGTACCCATATCTCTTGTAAAATCCCATAATAAAATGCTTTTCTTGTGGTTGCAACTTCTTTGGATATGTGAAGATCTGCTGCTTCAACACTAACCCCACTGTTCTGGTAAACTATGCCATTATTACTTTTCGTACGAAATGTATACCCATTGATGTTATATGCCTCGTATTTCACTACGTCGGCGCGTGGTCCAAATGACATCCACCTCACAGTTTCTGATACACTATCTTTGGATATCGCTAACTCTCTCTCAACCTGAATTTCATTACAAGTATATATTACCTTTAAATTGCAGGAACAACTCACTTATATTTATCAACAAACAAACAAGTAGTATAAACAACATACGAGTAATTACCTCTTCGTGTAACCACTTAGCAAAAGATTTAGTGTGCTCATTCTCCAGCAATGCCATTTTTTTACCCGGGTATTTTGTTTTCAAAAATCGCTTGTGTCGGCTGAAACAAAACAATGTATTTGATTATTATATTTGATACAACATTTTAAGCAACGAAATAGACATGTGTTAGTAATACTTACTCGATATACGACACAATTTCATCTGTATTATGTATTACATACAAATGTGCTTTCTGAAAGACATCTCTAGTAAGTACATTTGAGTTGCCGGCCGACAATGGCTTTCCATCCTCATTTTCATTGGTTACATGTTTATCAGGTGGGATACCAATAGTTTTCATGGTTTTATGATACTCGCTAAAAAACTCTATTGTTTCTTCTGCGATAGTCTCCTCAGCAATGCATCCTTCTGGTCTATTTCTGTTTCGCACATGTCCTTTAATAACCTTCATACATCTTTCGAAGGGATACATCCACCGAAAGCATACGGGACCACATAATTTTACCTCCCTAGTTAGGTGGACTGTCAAGTGTATCATAATATCAAAAAATGATGGAGGAAAGAACTTCTCGAGAAGGCACAGTGTCACAACAAGTTCTTGTTGCATCTTATCTAGTTCTTGTAAGATGATTTCTTTCCTACATATAGCTTTAAAGAAAAAGCAAAACCTGATAATAGCAAATTGTGTGGGTGGGTGCATGATTGAACGTATAGCAATGGGCAAAAACTCTTGCATTAGCATATGATAGTCATGCGATTTAAGGCCAATGAGCTTCTTATCATTTTGGCTGACCAAACTAGAGAAATTTGAACAATAGCCTTGTGGTACCCTGTTGTTGCTTAACGTTTCACAAAAGATGTCTTTTTCAGCATTCGTTAATGTGTAACCTGCTGGAGGTAGTTTTGTTTTGTCTGCTTCTTTCCTAGCAAACAACTCTTTTTTTTATCCCCAACTCTTCTAGATCCAATCGAGCATTCATTCCATCTTTTGTCTTTCTAGGAACATTCAGCAAAGTTTTGACTAGACTCTCAACAACATTCTTTTCTACATGCATGAAGTCAATACAATGTGGAACAACATTATGCCTCCAATACTTTAGCCTTCGATACCAAATGTTGAATTTCTTCCAATATGGTTCATTTACTTGGCTTGCACTACCCTCTGCTTCTGTTGTTTTCCTTTTCTGCGTTGTAATCTTCCCACCACTGCCTCTCATATCTTCTTGGTTATTCGAGGTGTTATTGTTTGTTCGTTTTCCTTTTCCCCACTTATTTTCAATTAGTTGTACCTCATTGTATATTTGTTCCCCAGTCAATGGAGTTGGAGCATGCTGAAAATCTTCTTTTCCATTAAACGCCGCCGTTTGCTTTCTGAACACATGGCTGTATGGTAGATATCGTCTGTGTCTAACATAACTTTGCTTGGATGAGGCGGAAAGTCTAACATAGTGTGTATCTTTCCTACATACTACACAACCTTTGAATCCACTGTATGGGCAGCCACATAATGTACCAAGTGCAGGGTAATCATTTATTGTCCATAACACAGCGGCATGCAGTTTAAACTTTTCTTTTGTACAAGCATCATATGTATCAACCCCGTCCTCGAATAAGGTATGCAGATCATTAACCAACGGTTCTAAAAATACATCGATATCATTTCCCGGGTATCCCGATATCAATACCGAAAGCATGATAAACATTCTTTTCATACACAACCATGGAGGAAGGTTGTATATGACAGATAAAACTGGCCATACACTGTGATGCCTAGTTCCTGAGTTGACGCCAACCCCATCAGCCGATATTCCTAGCCGTAGATTTCTCGGATCTTTAGCAAAGTGGGGGAATTTTTCATCTATGGTACGCCATGCCTGTGAATCTGCAGGGTGATGTAAAACACCATCTGTTACCCTCCTTGTTGCGTACCATCTTAGATCTTCTGAAATACGCTCTAACTTAAAGAGTCGTTGCAGTCTTGGTATAATTGGAAAGTATCACATTATCTTTGCCGGAATGTTTTCATACATTTTACGTGTCTTATTATCCACCTTCCATCTTGATATCCCACAAGTTGGACAAACAGTCAACTCCTTGTTAGTCTTCCAGTATAGAATTCAGTTGTTGCTACATACGTGTATCTTTTCGTATCCTGATCCCATCATTCTCATTAGTTTTTTGGCCTGATAAGTTTTTTCAACCATTTCGTTACCAGCAGGTAGCATTTTTTTTTATCAATCCTAGTAATTCAGTAAAGAACTTATCAGAAGCTCCATACTTACCCTTCAAGTTGAGTAGTTTAACTATTGCGGACAACTTTGTGAAGTCAGGACATCCTTTATAAAGTGGCTTCTCCGCGTCTAATATTAGTTTTTGAAACTTGGCAAGGTCATCCTCATCAAATTTTTCTTTCGTAGCATTAACCATTTCTACTGTTGCTGGGCCATCTGTTGGAATTTCTGAATGTGACTCCATGTCGAAATCCGTGTCGTCAACAAACTCTGTTTATGCATTATCAGGTATTTGGGCTGTTGTTGCTTGCTCATCCTTTTCTCCCGTTAGAGAATAAATGGTACTCCACGCCATCCACTATTTGCTCTATTTTGTTTAAACATGTGGTACACGGACATGGCATCTTAAGCTGTTGTATATTAACTCGTGGGTCGATGTTCTTCATCTTCTGCAAGTTGTGTATTGCATATTTAATAAACGCTGCTACTCCATCAATATATTGTTTCTTGGTCCTACTAGTTGTCATCCAAGACTTGTCCATGCTATTATTGTTGAGGTCAAATGATAACTTATATATCCTACAAGTTACAAGTTAAACCAATATAAGCATATATGAAGCTTTAGATTGATGAAGTTCCAATGTCAAGTCACAAGTGCCTAGCTAATTAATAAGCTAGGTTTACAATAAGAATTGCAACAACACAATGGAATGAATGTATTGGGCATCAATCTAATTAAGCTTCAATGTCAAATATGAAAATGTAGATTAAGAAAAATGTGTAAATTACAACATGTTATCTTTATTGTGTTGTTGGTTAATTAAATGATTCGGCCAAAAACACGATAAGTTAACATTACCAAAGAAACAAGAAACCAACAAATCCATAACAAATAAAATTGACAATGAAAATGAATAATAAGTTAAAATTCCAACATAATGAATTCCTATTTAAAAAAAGTACCTAATTTAGATCTAAATGAACCTCCCTCCGTCATTGATGGCCGGACCGACAAGTGATATGATGGATGGTGACTGGTGAATGGTGGCTGTGATGTGACTGATGATTGGTGATTGGTGATTGGTGGCTGTGACTGGTGATTGGTGAGAAATGTGAGAAACGTGGGTAGAGATGGAAATGGGTGGAGGGAGAATTCAAAATTTGGTGAAAAAAATATAGAGGGCTTTTCAAAAATTTTGGGGAGGACATACCAAAAAAGGGAGCCATAGGTATCGAACCTGTGACCTCCACTTCAAAACACTAAAAACTCAACCATCTCCGCCCTTGGGTCTTTTACGCATATAAGTTATTTTATATTCCTCTTATAGACTATTGATTGAACCCAAAACGGTCAACCTAAATTGACCAGGTGAATGGTCAACTAGGTCAAACAGCCTAAGAGTCAATGCTCCGCGGAATATAGTGTTTCCCCGGGTCGTTATGTCCCGACGAGGTGTGAATGGTTATCAAACGGTTAAGTGATCGGGTGAATTTGGATGAAAAGAGTTTTGTGAGTGATTGAACTAAGGAATCTACAAAGAAATAGCTTAAACAAGCTATATAAACAAGACTGGAAAGTTTGAAAACCCAGAAACGTTTAAAACTAAAAACGCGTACGTTACGTTTAAATAAAACGTAAACGTACGAAATAAAAAGCGAGTTTTGGTAAAATAAAATACTTACAAAAGTGAAAATCACATTTTTACAATCCTAATAATAAAAGAAACTTTTTAGAAAATTAAAATTACTTTTTACACTATTTAATTATTTAATATTAATTAAAAACTATTTAATACTTATTATTAATACTTAAATAACTAAAATACAATATAATATTATTTAAATACTAAAAAGGTGAAAATAAAATTCCTAAAATTATAAAATAACTAAAAACAAGTTTTAAAAATAAAAATATGTATTTTTGTCTTTTTGTGATTTTTCTATTAATTAATTACTATTTAAATACTAATTACCTAATTAAACTATTTTAAATTAAGAAAAATACTAAATGAATAGTAAAAATTATAATAAAATTTCTAAAATTATTTTATAACATATAAAAGCTATAAAAAATATAAAAACAAGGTTTCACTTAATAAAAACTAATTATGCTATTTTAAACTTAATATTAATTAATAATTAATAAAACTAAAATTAATTCTAATAAATACTAAATGAGAAAATAAAAATCTGAGAAAATTTTTATAAATACTTTAATATAAGAGGAAATTAATAAAAATATAAAAATGACAAGTACTTAATTAAAATCTAAAAAATGAAAAATAAAATTTAAATAAAATTAAATAGAAACTATCACTTAAAAATTAAATTGGATTTTTGGAATTTTCTTTTTGGAAACTTGTTTTATATCTAAGAATGAAAAACTTTTGTGAAAACAAACTTTTTAAAACTTGAAAATAAGCAAAATATAAGCTAATAGGGTCAACAGTTGACTTTTGTTGACCAGATGTGGAAATGAGCTAAAGTGGCTTAAAGTGGGACCCACAAGGGTAAAATCTGGTTCCAGTGAGTTAAGGAAACATGTTAAAGCAAGAATAAGCACAATTTTACCACAGAATAAGCAATAAGCCAACAAATAAGCACTTGGCTTATTGTGTTAGGACTGAAAATGGGGACAGATTTGAGGTGTGGTTCCAGGTGGGGTCCACAGGGTCCTAGGTGAACCCAATGGTCAAACCATGGAGCCTGGTAGGAGGGGGGTTGGGAAAAACAAAAGTGGTGGCCAGGGGCCCACTGAGGTGGCTAGAAAACCACCACCAAGTGGTGGTGGTGGGCTGATGTGCAGCTGCACAGGGGACTGTCTCCCCCTGCAGGTGTGTTTGGGGCAAGGTGGGGCCCAACACAAAATTCACAAAAATATATACACCATGGAACCTCAAAGATGAACTGGTAGAGATCAAATAACAACAAGATTCAAGCCATGAAAGCAACTACAAAAATCAAATAAATTCTTTGAACTTTTGTGAAAATCTGAACAAACAAACTTTGACTTTTTGCTTAAAACTTAAAAGTTGACTTTGGCCAATTTT
>JARVZY010002941.1:0-15116 GCA_030686995.1 Artemisia argyi
TTGGATATGGGTGGATGAGCCGCTAAAAAGGTGGTTTCCTGTGAGAGTTAAGGAGAGTACGTGGGACGTGTTATGTTTAAATGTTGTGATGCATTCTTGGTGGATGGTGGTTGATGATGGAATCAAGGTGGAGATGTATGATGGAAGACTTGATCTAGATGAGAAAGAAGAGTTAAGAGAATCTTGCGAAAATGATTGTGATCGAAAATTTGATTCGTGATCATCATCATAGGGTTTAGAAAACAATCGAAATGAGCAAGAACATGGGTGGAAATTTATGTTTCTGTTCATGGTTGTGTTCTGTTCTTTTAGTAAAAAGATTGTGAACTTATAAAGTAGAGGAAGTGAGTGGCATGCTAAGCATGGTTATTAGTGATGCAAAACAATATTCTATGGGTATTTTTATAGGTTAAGAAGGTAAGAAAATAGGTAAAAAGATGATAGTTGGTGGATTTTGGATTTAAATATGTTATTAGTGATGTAAAACAATTAAGAAATGTAACCATTTGATATGATACATTATTTTATGAGATTATATATTAAGAAAAGTAATGGCAAATCACAACAAATGATAAATTAAACAATCTTGGTAGTTTAGCAATTGCTTTTTCTTTCTTATTGATTTTGTCTTTCAATTTTTTGATTTGTTTCTTTCTTATTTTTGGTTTCAAACCATAAAATTTATATCTGCAATCAGTATGACAAGTTAATATTTTGCTCAGGAGTTGACATATCCATGAAGGCCATGAAAATGATTGTACAAATACCAAACCAGAAACCCGAACAATCAAACCTGAAAACACAATTTCTTTTAGAACCTTAAACTCGGATACTTAAATGTGTTACGGCAATCTAAGCCCCAGCCAAAGAGGTGAACTTCTATCATTTTCGGTTGCATCAGCGTGCAGCGGACACATAAAAACAAAACTTTCACAAGAAATACAACATCATGAATTATCGTTACAAAAAACTAAAGAATGATGAACCACATACTAAAAGCTTGCACCACTGTATATAGCCTGTGACATCGTTTCTATGAATGCAAAAATGTTACATCTAACAGTAGTAACCTTAGTATAACAAAAAAGACCACGCTAACAATTCCATAAATTCCCAGAAAACAACAATACAAATATGAATGATCACAACAAAAACGACCCACAGACTAAGACTGTTACCATATTTCACAGACAACACTTTGTATCTTGATATGTCAAGATTATTGGCGGAACTTGGACTGTTACAATATACTAGACTGTGCTTTCTTTCTTGATACGTCAAGATTATTGTAGAAATTCAGATCAAACATCATCTTTTCCCCAACTACTACAAAGAATAGCTCGGAATCATCTTCAAAAACTGTGATCTTGCTGCAGGGTCATTTGCAAACCGACCCAACACAGCAATAGTGGCGGTATTACTACCAAATTTTTCAATACCTCTAGAAATCATACAAGTGTGATTTGCTTCCACCACAACGATTATATCTCCACCCAAGATTGGTGAAACCGTCTCTGCAATTTGTCTTGTAAGTCGTTCTTGTACTTGAAGTTTAAATCCATGAAAGTGTACAATAGATTGTAGTAAGGATTTTCCAATAGGATTCACTTCTTCATTAGATATGTACCCTATATGAACTAACCCGTAAAATGGAAGTAAATGGTGTTCACATAGTGACCACAAAGATAGATTCGTTTCTGATCTAATATGGTCTTTATAATTCACATTCCCAACGGTTTTCAAAGAAAGAGTGGCGAACCCGTTAAGTTTCATCTCCAAGTTTGAATCTTTAAAGTTCATTAGCCATCTTACAAACCGGTTAGGAGTTCCCACAAGTTCTTTTCTACACGGGTCTTGACCTAATGACCGTATAATCGATGTCACAGCTAAATCCATAGTGGATGTACAAGGGCCCAGCTTCGAGTGTGATCGTGATGGGCACCAAGAATCTTTATTATCAGTTCTTGAGCGGATACTTTCTAAGCTTATGCCACGGCATCTTAATAGACCGAAAAAGTCAACCCAAGAAGCAGAATCGTCTTTTTCAAAGGTTCCAGAACCGGATCCGACTAAAACATTGACCCATCTCTCGTGATTTGAGTCGAGAAAACAAGATTCAAAATTGGGGAAGTGGATGTGTGAGCACTGGAGAATAACTGCAACACCAGTTGGGTCGATTCCGTTTTGTAAAGCGAAACAAATGTCATCTGCCAACCGTTGTGGATCTTGGAGACGTTTAGTGAATATATCAGCTACCCGAGAGAGTTTGCTAAGACCCACAACACGTTGGCCAGATGGGATATAACCAACATGACATTTCACTTGGAAAGGAAGCAAACAAGACTCACAATATGAGAAAAGATCAAGATCCCTAACAAGAACGAGTCCACCTGCTCCGCCAGCATGGCCTATTCCAGTTTCAACTCCCACTTCTGGAAATAACGCACCTTGAACTATATCTTTCACATTTTCTTTGTAGCCTGAATAAAACAAGTAAAAAAACCCCCAATAAATCACTAGATTATGGTTATGAATAAAAAGGGTTGATTTGAGTAATATTTTAATGCGATTAACGGGTCAAATGGGTATAAGATTACCCAAAAAGAGAGAATATATAGGTAGAGTTTATATGTCATCCAAGATGTACTTACTACAACCTCTGAAATCGGTTACCGGAAGAACGGGATTCCTAGGTTATTCATAATTTTGGTGATTATATTACATTAGTTTCTAAACCAATTTTTCTATTAGGAAAAGTGTTAATGGGTCATCTAGATCACACCCATTTTGATCTGTTATCTATTTCTGAATCACTGATGTCCTGATTATGATTACAAGAATTGTTACAAAATAATAAAAACTTTTTTTTTTTTTTTTTTTTTTTTTTTTTTTTTTTTTTTTTTTTTAATTATTAATTTGGTATAGCTATATATTTGCTGTTTTATGCATACGAGTTACTTCAGCTGATTTTCACCTGTTTCTTTTTTAGTTAAACTTTTACTCATACTATAAAGTTGTGTTATTTGACCATTACCCATAATAAAAAAAACATGGAGAACAGATAAGGTCAACCATTTTTAACCACACTTAAGAGGTGCCTTATTTGACCCATTACCCAACAACTCATTTGCCACCTCTAGGTTAGCTCCTCAAACAGTCTCATCCACTTGCTTAAAGCCATCGGAACATTTGAGGCCATCTTAATCTAAACTTTTTTTGTTTGGATACCAAAAGAAAAACTAGGAAACCCAATGAAGCTGACATAAGGATTCATTTAAAAGACGAAGTAACTCTAAGATGTTATCTAATTCGTTTGTCCACATGTGCCATGCTCAAGATAACTTTAATGGTTTTTGGCTACATAAAAATAAAAAAGGGTAAAATTTCTCTGTTGCGCTAGTGTAAAATGCAATTATTAACCAAAGTCCTTATGCTCGTTAAAAAACTGTCGGTATTGATTACATCTAGAAAGTCATCATGAAATTTTGTTATTCAAGAACCGAAAAATATCATATGACATCAAACATTTAAAGCAACATCAACACATTATGACACCAATGCTCCAAGCCATATTACAACCAAGAAAAAAAAAAAAAAAAAAAAAAAAAAAAAAAAGATTCAAACTTTTCCAAAGCCAAAGTTTTTACTAGCGACAATTTTTGTGCTCCAATGACTACAATGAACACAAAGAGCAAATAAGACTACAAAGTACAGCCTTGATTGGGAGCATAATGCAGGCGCAAAATAGTTGAACTCGTGAACTTACTCGCGATAGAATGTGTATCAACTTCTTATGAAGCAATGGGGGTGTTTGCATGCAGATTCTAAAGCAATTACATCCACTTCAATTTTTAGTATGATTACCATTTTCAAATTATTCGTGGTTTTAATACTCAGAATAATAGATGCATATCAAGATAAACGTTAAAGTACCTAACTACCCTTACGTATATTCGACTCGTCATTTAATAATCTTATGTAATTTTGCTTCTACTGTCACTTTTCTCCAGGGTACTCGGCTATTTTAAATGCAATTAGAGTGCCCGGTTAAATAGTTCCTTTAAAAGACCAATATTCCACCACTAAACACGTACCAAGTGACCTACATAATGTGCCACCTTAAACTTCGTGACTTCATAGCAAGTAATTAGAGACTAGAACAGGGCAAGAAAGTGAAAGTGCAACCAATTAGCTCATACTTGGGAGTCTAAGTATGGGGTGTTTGCGATTGCTTACTAAGGCAGTGTTTGGGTTATCAGCTACAGTGCTGATGAAATGCAGTAGGCGTACCCAAACACTTGTTAACAGGTGCTTATTATGTTTCTAATCGGTTGAAAAATATTAGCTTATTGCAAAAGCATAAGCTATTTCAGATAAGCTGATTGCATGCAGATACAATAGACAGACAGTTTTAAGCCTCTTTGAGTTTGCCTATCTCAACTGCTTATCTTAAACGGCAATAACCAAATGAAGCTCTATTAGCCAATTTCGAACACTTGAAACTGATTATCCGCAACTTACAACTTCAAATCTTATCACATAACTACTTTCAAAACCCAATGCCAAACACTTAAACCATAACACCACCAACATTGAAATCACATAACATCTCCAAATGATAAAAAGTTAAAAACTATAACCACAAAAACATATAAAAAAGAAAGAAAGATAAATAACCTCTAGTCCCATCACGAAGCGCTTTGGCAACACGAAGAGGAGTCTTAACAAGCCCTTCTCTATTAACATCTTCACCCAAACCCTCCAACAAGACTTTCACAGCCACTTCAATCTCATCTCCATCTTTTTCAAACTTAACACCATTTTCAAGAACAACATCAAAATGACCTTCATCTAAAGCTCCCATTGATCTTAACAAAAACCCACCTCAGATCTAACTTAATATCTTATTCCAAACAAAACCCTTCAATCTTTTTTTATAAAGATTAAAACTTGTTGAGATCCAAAGGTGAACCACTTGTTAAAGATATACAAGGGATAAGAGGGTTTTTTTTTTTTTTGTGTGTTTGTGCAATTTGAGTGTGTGGAATTTGTGGGATATTTATAGGGATTTTTGGGGGTGTGGTTTTGTATGCCGTTTATTTTTTGAATGGTTTATTAAAAAAAAAAAAAAAAAAAAAAAAAAGGATTTTAAGAAAAAATAAAATAAAACACAGGAGATCCAATCCCTACGTTCGATCTTTGGTCATCGGCGGTTGTGTTGTGTCCTTTTTGGAAGTGAGGCCCACTTGCAAGATCTGGATATGAAAGTGATTGTTTTTTTGTTGTTTGTGTTGTGTACGTATGGAATAAATTTGTACTTGAATGTGTGTATCTTATTAGTACTAATGAATAGGGCTGAGCAAACGGACCGGCCGGACCGGACCGACCGACAAAACCGACCGGACCGAGACCGACCGGACCGGACCGACCACATTCGGTCCGGTCCTCGGTCTAAGCTTTTTGCCAAATTCGGTCTCGGTCCGGTCGGTCCGGTCCGGTCCGGTCCGGACCGACCAAAAACCCGAAAAAACTTGCCTAATTGGACCGGACCGACCGAAAGACCGACCGGACCGAGACCGGACCGAGACCGGACCGACCATATTCGGTCCGGTCTCGGTCTATGGTTTTCCGGTTCTCGGTCTTCGGTCCGGTCCGGTCTTGGCCGGTCCGGTCCGGTTTCCGACCGATGATCACCCCTACTAATGAATAATGGTTGGTGGAAAGTTGCTTATTTTGGGTCAAACAGGGTATGTATTTTGTAAGACTCACCCACCCTTTAAGGGATCCAGTTTGTGTAATGGGTCGGATCAGGTCGGTTGGTCGGGTCAAGTGAATGAGGTATGGGAAATGGGATGATGATGTAAATGGTGATGATGATAATGCCACCAACCCACCATGGAAAAGTTGGGAATGAAATTGGACTCAAATAAGTCAATAGGAATTTGGAAATGGAGTAATTTTTTATTTCCATAGAATCCGGATCTCACACCAATAATATTGAAGAGTAAATTATATTTTCCATGAATATCAGAATATGGTATGTAAAAAGTTATTATCTTGTTATTTTAGAACATCAGTTTATGTAGTTTTTGTTATAGTTTAATCACTTTCTATGTGTTTACCATGTCACTTCCTATTTATCATAACGGTCTCTATAGTACCACCTCACATTTTAATTATTCACTAGTCCCGCCGTTGATAAACTAGAAATCCATACCATGACTATGTTTATATTTAGGCTATGTTTGGCACACAAGATTGTTAAGAGATTATGCTTATTTTTTCAAAGAATAAGCTACTTAAAAAATAATCTTTGTTTAGCAGACATAAATTATAAGAGATTATAAAAAAAAAAAAAAAAAATCTTCCATAATTTTTTAAAATCAATGGTTACTTCATGTAGCTTATAAAAATAATTTCTTTTTATAATCTCCAGCACCAGCACCATCTCCAATTTCAGCAACAGTTACTTTCGCCAAACATACCCTTAGTAGTTATCTTAATTAAAGTATTGTATCTTATGAAATACTCCACCTTGTATTATCTATAGATACGTGCCTCCATTTGAGAGATGAATAATATAATTATTTTATGTTTCACTCTTTATTCTTGTTCTTCTCTCCTTATTAGTTTTACAATACGTTATCAGCACTCTAAAATGATTTTCACTAAAAGTGATTTTCGATATCTAATTAAAGTATGGAATACGAAGAAAAGAGGTCTACAACTACTGTATATTTATTCGAGGTTTGGCTTTCAAATAGCATATTATTCCAAAAGATACGTAAAGCTTAACATCCTTGTGGCGTTGTTTAGCTTATCAGTATGCATAAAAAAAGTGCTTGGTTATATCTGCTTTTTAACTTTTCAATATTTGAGATTTTATAACCATCATTCAAGTCTACTTATGCAAATAATTTGTGAAAAAAAAAATTAAAAAAAAAAAAATAAAAATTTACGCTAAGCACTAATTTGGATTCTAGTTAATATGTATAATGTAGTAATATATAGGGTAAATTGCAAATTTTGTCAATAATGTTTTTCGAAAACGCAAGAAATACCCCGAGACGAATTTTTTTGCAAAACAACCTTTAATGTTTCCGTATTTTGCAAAACATCCACAAAAAGTCATTGTTTGCTAATGGGTGTTAGTTATCCGGTTACATGGCCCCACCCCCTAAGGGTATTATCTCCATTTCTTTGTTTTGGTCTTGACGTCTCACTCTCTCCTGCCAATTATACTTCATTTTCCTCTTAACTTACTTCAAGGACAATATTTGCAAAATATAACTTAACTTCATTAAATCACCTAGAGTAGGCTTTTACAAAAAACAATAAGTGTCAAAACAACCCCATTTAACATACTTTCAAATCAATAATCAACAATAAAAAACCTAGCTTAAACAAAACCAAAAATCGACAAAACCTAGTTATCCATTCGGTACACATATCCAAACCAGCTGTCGCAAATAATGATAAAAGGAAAGTCTTTGTTAACTGGAAGGGGAGAGGAGCAATCATCGAAAAAGTCGCGGGGGAAAGTTTTATTAAATGATGAAGTCTTTGAGGAAGTTATGACTAAATTTGGTGATCAAGTTATTGCCAAGTATGGTTCATATAAGAACATAAGGAATGGGATGATAGAAGTTATTGTTTAATGGCTGTGGAACTAAACTTACAACAAACATATGGGTGGTAATGGTGCGATATCTATTCATACCCTTGGAAGTGAAGGGTAAACGGTTTAGGTGGATAGTGTATGTTGGGTGGAATAAAGAGGAGTGAAAGATGAACCTTCTTGGACCACCCTATACAATGTCAAAGGAGGAATGGTTGGATCTAATTGAGGGTGAGTGTTCCCTGCATAGTGATGCTTAGTTGTTTGTCCTTAGATATGTCAAGTGAGGTTGAAGCTGCTTGGCTGATTATAGGGGTGAATGGCTAGGAAATGTAGCTATGTTAGGTATAACCCCTCTCTTAGTGTGAATGGGGGTTATATCCTGCTTGATGATGCCTTCTCAATCTCAACTCAGACTATTGTGGATGTGGATTGAATGGTTGAGTTTGAATTGAGTTTTAGAAATGTAATCAAGAGGATATGGTCTTTGGTGCATCATAAAAGATGAATAACGTGTTACTAGATTTGTTGTCTGAACCAATTAGCATGTTTAGGATAACTGACAGAGTAAGATTGTGTTGTTTTGTTTGTAGTTATTTCAGATATCGGGTAAGAATAGAAGTCAGATGTTTCCTGATTTTGAGTCTCTTCAAATTAGTTTTATGCACTATGATGTAATCAGTGTTTGAGTATAATATATTTTCACATTTGCACACAAAAAAAATTGTTTTAGTGTTAGGCATAATAGCTATTAAGACTGTAGAAGTGTTTGGCATAGCAGCCCTATCAGACTTCGAGCCACTTCATCTATGCCATCAAACTCTTCAAAATCAGCCTCCTTGACTAGTAGTAGCTGTTTAGTCTTGATGTTTGAACTAAAATGATAAATGTGAATAGTGTTGATGAAGCGAAAAGTGTACCGCTTTTGGGGGGTCATTTAAGGCCAAAGTCGAGATTATTTGATCAAATATTGCCCTAAATCGTTCCTTTTGTCATTTTAGGTACTTTTGAGAGGAAATTTACAAAAGGAAGCATTTTGGACGTTTTTGGAGCGAAAAAGTGAAGAAAATGGCAAAGTCTCCAAAATATGTTGGAAACAGTACCTGACGGCGTCAAGAATTGCTCTTGACGGCGTCACGACTTGGAAAAGGGTTGGATAAATAAAATACACGTGACGATCCAGAAGGTTTTTGAAGGAGTTCGTGACGGCGTCATCCTTTAAGGTGATCAAGGCTGTCATGTGTAAATGCAAAAAGAGATGGCCATCAAGATTAAAGAGTGACGGTGTCACGTGTTAATGGAGGTAGGCCATCACGTGTTAAATTAAAGAGTGATGGCTCAGAAGACTTCCTGAAGGGGTCACGAAGGCCATCACGTGTTAACTAGTCACAACTTGCGCACGCGATAGCTGTTACTGTTTTGGCCATAACTTTTGCATACGAACTCGGATTTAGGTGATTCAAAAGCCCACGCGAAGAGGACGAAGAGATCTTAAATTTGATGAATAAATTTTGGTCTTGACACCGTCAAGGTTCGGGTTGACGCCGTCAAGATGGGTCGGGCAGAAAATAGCCTATAAATACAACATCATAAATTCATTATTTTAAGCCCCCAACCCTAGGTCCGATTTTAAGGTTAGGGTAGGTGTTTTTCCAGCAACTTAGAGGGTTTCAATCACTCCAAAAACATCTTGTATTGGTTTGTTGATTCTATCTCAATTATGTCTTTCATTATTATTGTTGATTGCTCTTCATTGATTATGTGTTGCTAATTCACCTTGTGTCTACTTATGATTATGTGAAACTTGTTTATAATTGATTAGATCTTATTGATTCCTTGTTGATGTTTGTGTCTATCTTCATCAGTTAGGGTGTGACACTTTGATAGGTCTAATTGCTTTAGTTTATAATTCTTGTTTACTATTGTCTCTTGTTTGGTTGATTGATTTCGATGTTAGGCTTAAGAAAACTGGCAGACTTCCAATTGATAACATGCTTGAACGTATTAAGAAACATGAATCAGATGTGTACTATGATTAATTGGTTGTATTTAATGCATAAGTGACTACTAGGGAGGCCATGTTAGGAGCTAGTTGTCGGCTCGACATAGGAAGAGGTAGAAGCTTATAGAGTTGGGGAAGATCGTACACGGCCCTACGAATGGTATTAAGGAATACAACCCGTCAATTAAAACAAGGATGTGACAATTCAATAGGTAGAATTGGATAACTAGCAAGGAGTAATATATCATAGGTAGATACGCTTCACTTCCCTTGTAGAACCCTAGTTTACTTTTCTTGCACATTAGTTTAATTGATAGCTTTTGGGTTAGTTGATTAGCAACTAATTCCGCCCCTTCTTCCAAAACCCGAGATTTTTACTTGTTTTCCTTAAGATATTGTCACAACCCGCTATTTCCCAGGTCAATACTAATTTCTAAACTCGAATTTAAATTCTTGACTTTTAATTTGAAACATTTTACATGAGCCTTTTACTTGAATCGACGCGAATTTCTAATTAAATTCTAAGTACTCTAGGACTTAGGTTAATTTTAGTCCACAACGCTCCGGTACCTTGCTCCTTTCCCCAGTTCACCATTTTATTCTATAAAACGAATTTCTATTCTTTAAGTACTTACGGTTTTTAAATTCAACAATCGTAAATTTTTTTTTAAGAATGTAACACTCGACATACCCGACTTTCTCAACAATTATTTTTAGGGTATATTTATACTTCCAAAACTATTACAAAAGTCCTAAAAATATTTTTCCGATGTCCAAGAGAAATTCTTTATATCTTACTTTTAATTACGTATAACTTCCGTTAACTACCAAACTAATACCCGATACATATTTTTACTACCCAATACATTTAATATATACATTTTATAAAAATTACATTCATTTTTTTTTTTATTTTAGTCCTATGAGCCGCCCCCCCCCTATAATGTATAAAATTATCACTACAAAATCTACCAAAATCTCAACCTTATAATCTTGTGAGACATGTAATTAATTCTTGGTGGCTAGAGCAACTCATTTGCCCCCCTCCTTTTCCTTAAAATTCGGCAACCACAAGGACAATGCCTAAGATATTTTTGACCAATATTTGACCCATTTGGTTATATATATATACCTAAACCTATTTACCATTTTTAGTTACAAAAGAAAACTAATCACCTTCCCACACATACTCACCATTCGATCCACCCAAGGAGCAAGGAAGAAAAGAGAGCTTGTTGGTTACTTTCAAGAGTACTTAGGATAGTTTAACAAGGGTTTATACTAATCTTGGGGGTTACACAAGTGTTGTTACAAATCTCATCTCATATATTACTTTGTAAGTCTCATACTACTAATACTTCATGATCTTCACGATTTTTTATGCTTGATAAGTGTGTATACTTAGTTATCACTTGGTACATGTTGAAACATCTTACATCCACTTTGATCTCTTGCCAAGAAAATATATTTTGTACAAGTTTTGATCACAAGAAAAGTTGTTAATAAAAATCTCTACAAGAAAATGAAATAAACTTTATATATATATGTTAGTTTTGAATACTTGGATGATCTTGAACAAGGACTTTAAATATTATTAGGTTATGTTTAGATCACTATTTTTCTAGTTGATGGATGACCTAGGACAAGATTTGGAGTTGTTAGCAAAAGGTTGTAGCAAATAAAAACACTAGGAAAATAACTTGACATCATCCATGATAAATCTGTCCCTTTTCGACTCCCTGTGGAAAATCAGTATCTTGGTGGCCTTATTAGGCTAGAAATATAGAAAATAGATTTAATAATGAAAACATAGCCGCTTGAACGGGTTAAAACTGATTTATAACGAAAAAGATATGCTATTTTCAAGATTGACGACGAAAACTATATTTTCTGAAAAATGGTTTCTGTCCCGATTTTTGAGCTAGGAAAACTGAGGTTAAATGACATTTAGGCTAGCCGAGACCTTGAAAAACCTAAAGTATACTTGAATACCTTCGCGGGAATATATAGAACTTGAAAAACGGAGTTACGACGCGAAAGTTATGGCCTAAGGAAGTTGGACGAAACTAAATATATATTTGACAGTTTTTATTTATTATTGAAAGCTGATGGAAATGTTTAACATAAATTTTGGACACTTTAAGGTGCATTTTGGCTAAAATGCCGTGAATAAAAATGGTAGAACATTACGTATACTTATTAGGTACGTTGGAGATTTTCAAAATATATATTTACAAGACGACTAATATTTGGTCGTGAGATTTACAAGTTACGTTTTCTAAAATGGTGGATGCCTTAAATACGAGATTACTTTGATTTCCTACATTTTTGCCGATAAAATTTTCAACAACATGTACAAGTGATAATGTAGTATATGACTTGCATGCTTGACCTTGTTTTCGAACCTAAGACATATGCATTAATTAGGTCGCGACTAGTGATTGTTGGACCTATTCTTCCGTTTTCATTACTCTATTTGGATTGCTATTGTTAAGGTGAGTTCATAACCCCTACTTTTACTTGTTTTACAACTGTTTTGGGGGAAGATACATGCTTATTACTATTTAAATTCAATGCTTGTTTTACTTGAACGCGATTCACTTTCTCAAACATTACTGGATGGTTGAAATACTTGATTGATTACTTGAATACCTTATGAATTACTTATTCCATCCTTGATTACTTTCTTATGGATACAAGTTCTTGCTTTTGCGGATATAAATACAAAACTGTTACTTTGCCTGAGTTACCTATTACTGCCACTGAAGTCCCCTTTTATCATGAACCGTTAATTACATGCGTGTAAGCGCGAATGCTGTGGATAGATCTATTTGGGTTGACACCCCGTCCGAGTTGGTCGCGCCAACCTGTCAAACGGACGCATATCATTCGGATTACTTCCGAGTGTCTGGCAAACACTTACTTGGGGCATTTTATGCTTGATTGCATACGATTACGTCGAGCTTCGGGGTCATGAGCTTAGGCACTGTATACCTTATTTTTGGCTGTGACATTGTATTTGTTATATTGTCTTGCCTTCCGCAAAATACTTGTTTACCAAAAATGCTCGTTTACTGGAAATACTTGTTTACGGAAAATACTTGTTTACTAAAATCTATGAACTCACCAGCTTTATGCTGACGTTTTAGCATGTATTTTCAGGTTCTTAAGGCGTTATCTTACCTTTGGTGGCTTTTGGCATGGCATGGTCATAGAAGACTCTGATAACTAATTGGGACCGTTTTAACTAAATTATGGGACTATTTCCACTCTTCTTTTATAATATGTAAAATAAATGCTTTTGATAACAACTTTCATTCTAAATAAATGAAATGAAACCATTCTTTGTACCTTATGTTATGATACCAATTGAGTTGCACCCCAGTGACATGTAAGCTTCCGCTGGACCCGATTTCGGGGGTGTGACAGATTGGTATCAGAGCCTCGGTTATAGAGAATTGGGTATTTCCAAAACCCAGACTATAACTACCTTTACAAAAACTTAACCCTATGACCGCCACATGCCTGCCTGCCAAGCCACTGCCTTACTTGATATTTTACTTAACGATCTACGTGATGTAACTATGTGTTATACCTTGTTACTTAATAACTTATACTTTACATGATTTACGCTATTCACTCTAAGTATTTTCTATACACTTATACATACATACCGCACCTGTCACACCGTTACGCCTTTTCCCCTACGTAATCTTACCATTTGACTTCAAGTTGGGACACTCATTTTGGTCTTTCAAAACAACTTTTAAAAGCTAGAGACATATTACTAGCATAACTGAACTAACACACACACTCGTACTTTTGAAGGTCCTCTAAACCTTCCGACATATCATAATTAATACAAATAGTCTCTAAAAATTTTAAAAATCATATGTGACATCGTTTTATGTGACATTAAAACTCATTACCTTACTAGCCGTTTCTGAAGACTAGTTTCAACACTCGTCCTATGCTTTTGTAACACTATACTTTTGGAACACCTACTTTCGGGACACGACTCTATAACACCTCACTCTTCCTCACTTCTTGTGGTTTTGAAGAATCACGTCACCAGGAATGTAACGACGGAAATCGACAGAAATGTTTACCCCTACTTAATGTATTTTTCGATTCCGAGGACAAGTTGGAAAACTTGTCGGCCACCCTCCCAACACCCATATCATTGACCTACTTACTAATGCCCGACAATGAGACGGAGCCATTTATGAGACCTCTCGAAAGATGAATAGGAGAGCCACTAATAATCTTACTCCTCCCACCCGACTAGAGTTTATCACCAGAAAATCCATTCACCACTCTACCCTATTACCGGTGACACGCATGGCGCCTCGTAAGGAACATCACGCACCAGTAGAAACTGCTTGACGACCAACCTAAGGTCTCGTTAGACCAGAATAAAGCCTGAGAGGTTGAGTACGAATATTCTGTCCTTCTCAATCAAGATTCGCCATACTTATTGATTATCACATTTATTGTTGTTCTCATTCATAATCAATCAACATCCTTGATACTTATTTGACTTTGCATTTATTGACTCATTCTCATTCATGACACTTATTGTCTTTCCCATTTATTACTGTCTTCATCCTTACTCAATCAATATTCGACTTTTCATTTACTGTTTGCTCTCATTCGTGACATTTATTGTCTAACCGGTTATTTGTTGTTCACATTCAATCTTAATCAAAATTCGTAATACTAATTGACTTCTCGCTGATTTCTTGTTCATAGTTATGAAATTTATTGTCTTTCTCATTTATTGTTCGCTCCCAATTACCTTCAATCAACATTCGAAAAATTAATGTCCTTCATATTTATTGTTGTTCTTACTTAGCATTCGATTTGCGTAATGCTTTTCTCATTTATTGTTTGTCCTCATTTATTCTCATATGGGATGCTTATTGTCGGTCTCATTTCTTGATTGTCCTCATTTGATACTCTGTCTTTCAGTATTTACCCCTCTTGATTATTATTTGAACACTTTGGTTCTCTCGGTTAATTTATTATTGTGTTGATATTCTCTATCCATCCTCTTTGCTATCGTAATGATTTATGATTCCTTTATTTGCGTTTAATTGCATCATTATTGGTCTTTCTTTTACCCATCATTTCGTTTGTTTCTTTGTTCATCCTGATTTCAAACATACCTTTTAAGCATTCTTTGTTCTTAACATCTAAACCTATTTACTATTGTTATGATTTATTGACTCTTTCGTTTGCATAAATCAATCGCGTTTTCCTTCTCCATTCGTACATCTAATCTCCTTTCAATCATTCTTTGTTTTGATATCTAATTCTATTTGCTATTGTTGCGATTCATTAATTCTTTTTCGTTAATCGATAACAGTTTGCTTCCTTATTCGTACGGATATTTAATCTTTCTTTCAAGCATTATTGGCTCATACTAGTACGAATGTTCTTTCAATTGTTGATCTTTTCGTTCGCAACCTTTCATTTTGACATTATCTGTTCTTA
>JARVZY010002942.1:0-81892 GCA_030686995.1 Artemisia argyi
CCTGAGGATGATGACGAGTTAGTCATGATGTTTATCATGACTTTCTTTCTTTTCTTCACCTACCGGGTGATTTCTCCTGTTCTTCACTCCTTTGGGAATGAAGACATTATCTTCAACCCCGGCATCACCGCGTATAGTTTATACTATCTTAAGCCAGGGTCTATTTATCTCATCGGTGTGGAACTTTCACGTGCTTTAAATGTTTGTCCAAACATCTTGAATGAAAGTCTGATGGAGATTGTTTCTTCCACATCATGCTTCCCCAAGGACAAATGAATTCGGGGTCGAGTCAAGCTAGCGACTCGGTAAATAAAAACAGTAGCATGCTTATAGGGTTTTCACCCTAAGTGTGGGGGAGTTACCCCTACTATGGTTACAAATAAAGTGAAAAAAAAATTGTGTTTCCACATTTAGCTTGTAATGTTGCCCTTTTATGTTCAAAGAGTCAGCATAATAGCCGGGACTTTGAATATTGAGGACAATATTCAATTCTAAGTGGGGGGGGGGGGGAATTCTAGCGAATTTTATCACATGTTACCATCTAGTACCCCCGTTTTTGGCAAAAATTAAAAAAAAATTTCACTTGTGCTTCAAAATTTTTTGTGGTTATCAGTCCGCCGTGTCTAAACGACCAAAGGATTGGCTAATCCAGGAGCAAACGGCTCATGTTAAAGATATCTCAAATCCGTTGATGGCTTGCAATTTTCCCAAAATTGTATGGTAAATCAACTCGCCATATCCAAAAAAGTGAATGAGTTGGCTAGCCCGCAAGATTATGGCTTGTGGTAAAGACAGTGAAAAAACCATAATTGGTAATCAGCTCACCAAGATGTTGACTATTCCATCATGAGTTGGCTAGTCCAGAAGCAAACGGCTTTTGGTAAAGACAAATCAAATCCGTTGACAGCTGGTGGTTTGCTCAAAATCACATGGTTATCAAGTGGACCATACTTCTTACTTGAACAGATACATTTGGCTACTCCAGAAGTAATGGCTTTTGGTAAAGAGATTAAAATCCATTAAGTTTTCTCAAAAGATTGCTAGGGACTAGCAATAGTTTAGTGTGGGGGATTGATGAGTGTGTAAATACTCATCATTTTTATCGTATCTGAACTGCCAAAACATCCAAAAACACTCAGAAATGCATCAAAATACAGAAATTATCCCAAAAACTGTGTTTTATATGTTTTAGATGCAAAATGTTTAAAAACAAATGAAAAACGAACAAAGTTTGCATAATTGGCAGTTTCAGTCCCTCAAGTTTCAAAAATTAACAAAACTAGTCCCTGAAGTTTTAAAACGAAAGAAAAGTCAACCCAAGTCCTTTGGAATTCAAAAGTTGTCAAAATAAGTCCTTGGGTGAAAAGTTAGAGAAAATTACACTTTTGGTCCCCAAGTTTCAAAAATGGCAAAACAAGTCCTCGGGAATTTAAAAATTGGAATTTATCAAATATTTCCCTTGTACTATTAAAACTTGGCAAGTTTAGTCCTTTTGATAAACTTCAGGAAAATTACATTTCTGGTCCTCACAAAATCAGAAATTACAAATTTGGTCCTTAGGCTTAAATATTACAAACCAAACCGGACCTTATCACTATTATTCAAACAACTCACTCCCCAAAATCCAAATCCAAATAAAACCCTTAGCCCACCAACACCTTGGCCCAAACCAACACCAAACCCACCCCTGTGTATTATTTAAAACGGTCAAAACTTGACCTTTGACCCTCCTTCCCCAAACACAAACCCGTGACTCCCTGGCAAAAACAACACCATCATTACCTACAAAACTCACTTCCCCCTCCTCCATCATTACCCCTACACTCAAACAAACACCACAGTCCAAAACCAACCCCCCTGCCAAATTATCAGGCCCCAAATTGCAAATAAAGGGTTTCCCGCCAAAACTAATTAAACGGTTGGGATCATTTTAACTCATCCAATGGTCAAATTTATTATTGGGAAATGCTTAGTGATGCTCAAGAAATCCTAAAGGGCCAGTATAAAAGAAAGAGAAAGAGCAGAGATGGAGTTGTTAGTTAATTAGTATAATATAGTTTAGTAGTCATGTAATTTACTTTTCCAGTTGTATTTCTCAGTTTCAAAGAGTTGTAACCTGTTTTATTAATGTAATTTGAACTTTATTTAACTTTTATTCCCAGCTTTCTTTTATAAATTCAGACTTTGCAATTTTAAGTAAACTTGACAAATTTACTTAAACTTGTTATAGTTTGTTGTTCTTGTTCCCTTAAGCTCAATTTAGCTCACTTTTAAGTTTTTAAAAAGTTTATAAAGGTTGTTAATCAGTTTCATTTACAGTTTACTCAATAATCTAAAAAATACTTTAAAATAGCTAATAAATAAAAAATCAGTTCACAAGAAGATTGGTGCATGAAGCAAGGGATACTCTGGATGGAAATGGTTTAGTAGCTTCATGGGAAGCTTAGGAAATAGTTTTGTGACCTTAATTCATGTCCTGTGCATATAGATCAATTGTAAGCATTTTCATAAATTTTTGTAATTTACTGTAGCTTAGCTTATTAAGTGCTTATTTCAGTTTGTTCATGCTTGTCAGTAGTATTTTGAACTATTTGTGCTAAATAAATGGTTTAGGTAGTTTTAGCATAGATTTTGTTTGCAGACTGTTTGGTATTAGCTTATTAGCTTATTAATGATTAACTAGTTAAAACTGCTTATTTGTTAGTGTTTTCTTCTTAACTTAGCATAATATAGTCTAGTAAGTATTCACATCTCATTTTGGAAGTTCAAACTGTTACATATAGTGAAAAAAAGCAAAGACAGATAAAAAAGTGGTGTTTGGAGTTGTAGTTTGCCTATGTTGTGATTGTCATTTGTGGCCAAAACCTATTGAGGCAACTCACCTAGGACCTAACTAACTCTGATTAACTCTTATCTTGGTCAATTTCACAAAGAAAGTCAAAATATATGTGTATGCTTAATCTTTCATTAACTGTCATAGGTTTAGGTACCATAATCATGCATATTAGTTCCTAAGTTGTTACAATAACTTGTTTTAGTCTCTTATAAGCTTATTTTAACACATTCAATCACTAGGATCTAGTAGAAGTTCAAGAAAGTCAACTTATCTCATATACTCAAAAAGTCAAAATTGCATTTTAAGGCAGAATACCATTTATTGCATGATTTTTCAGGAATTTTGTGCTCAACATTAAGCCTTGATCTCTTTTGCAAGTGATAGGCACCCAGCTTAACTCTTGATTCCCACATTGAGATTATTTTTATGATTTTTTCTCTTGGCTTATTAAATACCTCAAAGTGACCTGCAGGGGAAGTATATCCCCTGCACCAGAGGTCTGTTTCATCTGTCCAACTTCCATGGCCAATTCCAAGTCCATTAGTGGACCCCACTCTCTGTAATTTAGCTTATTCATAAGCTTCGCTAGTAGGCTTTTAGGATTCATGCTTAATTTGGTTCTCTCAGCTTATTTGATAAGCCAGAAATAAGCTTGAAAGTTGTCCCATTTCTCAGCATTCACTGAGAATTCAGTGATGTTGAAGCTTTTTCATAAGCTCTTCATAAGCTCATTTGTGGTCCCCACAGTGTGAGTCTTAGCTTTTTGGAAAACCCTCCAGCCCAACTCACTCATTCCAGGCATGATTTGCTTTTTCAAGCTTATTAGATAAGCTTATTTGAGCTTTCAAAAAGCCTGCAGGCCTGGGTGATTTCAGTGGTGTTGGATTTGCTTATTTCATCTTTTCAGCTTATTCCTTGTTCTTTTCTCTTTTCTTTGGCTTATTTTAAGTTTGCTTAACCTATTTTTAGCTTATTTCAGCTTTGGTCCTTAGATGGTAGCTTATTTGTAGCTTTTTTCATTTGAAAAATCCATTTTGGCTTATACAAGCCATCTGTTGAGCTAATCAGCTCATACAGGGCTTATTTTTAAGTTTTGAAAAAAAATTCCTTTGTAAAAGTTGCTTGTAATTAGCTATTTTAGAGTATTGTAAAAAGAAAAATAAAAAAATAAAATGTTGGGCAAAAAGGGGTGAGGCAGGGGTCGAACCTGAGACCTCCCCCCTTTGAGAGTGATATGGGTGTACCTGGATGCCAGTCGCCCTTGGGACTTTTTTCAGAAACACTTTGCAAAATTAAATAAAAGACCCTTTGTTGAGTTGTTGGTACAAATAAGTCTTTACAACTTATACCTGCTTATTGTTTGCTTATTTTGAACTGTACATGGCTTTCTTATATTTTTCTTAGGCCCTTATTAATATGTAGTATTTATATAAAAAAATTTATAATTTTAGAAATTAGTTTAATATTTATTATAATTAAAATAGTTTAAGTTAGGTTTTAAGTATTAATAACTAATTAATTATAAAAATAGCTTATTTATTAGAACTTAGGATTTTTTTATATTTTTGTTAAGTTTCTATCACTTTAATGTATTTTTAAAAAAAGTTTTATAATTTAAAAATTAGTTTAGTATTTATTATAATTAAATTAGTTTAAATAGTTTAATTAAGTTTAAATAGTTTTTAATTAATAAATAATTAAATAAAAAGTCAAAAAAAAATATTTTCTTTTTCTAGAAATTTTCTTTTATCATTAGGATTGTAAAAATTGATTTTCATGTTCGTAGGTATTTTATTTCACAAAACTCGCATTTTATTTCGTACGTTAACGTAACTTTAAATCAAACGTACGCGTTTTTAGATTTAGTTCACGTTTTTAGTATATCTGATTATCAATAATTGTTTATGTAGTGATTATAAGTTATTTTCATTCCTAATCTCATAGTTTAATCATACAAACCAAATTCCTTACCTTTCTGTCCAAATTCACCCGATCACAAACCCGTTTTTATACCATCACACCTCTTTGGGACATAACGACCCGGGGAAACCCTATACTTCCACGGAGATTGACTCTAGGCTGTTTGACTTTGTTGACCGTTTAGAGCCAATCAATAAGCGTCATCGTTATGGTCCATGTATTGAAGAAACGGAGGTTATAGCATCCGAAATTATGTCAACAGCTGAAGCTTCAATAAATATGATTAGAAATGACACCGACAAGTTATCTGATCTTCTTTCAAAGGTTAAAGGTTTGAAGACAGATATATGTTCTGATGTCCCCGTACAAAGTGATCCACAAAAGAAGGATGCATTGTATGAGGATCTTTTAGGTGTTACCGCTCCTTCTAAAGTTGACATTAGGAATCCCAGAAAATGTAGACCTAAGGGTTCTACACAAATTAAAAGTGCAGTTGAAAAAGCTAAAGATCAAAAGAAAGCAAGAACTAACAGGAAAGTACCTTTCAGACAACGCGCGTGTAGTAACTGAGGTGAACTAGGTCATAATAAAGCAACATGTAAAAATCCAAAGGTCAAGTTAGTAGACGCGTTTGATGCGGAAGACCAGGAAGATGAGGAAGATGAACAAGATATAGATGAAGACCAGGAAGACGAGGAAGATGAACATGAAGACATTGATCAAGATCCAAAACATGATGAAGATGATCAACCTGAGTCATCTAGTGCGAATGAATGAATATTCATTAGATGCGTAATATGCTAGGAATTTAAAATTTTATTATGCATCAAATACAATATATTATGCTTTTATTTTTGATACTTTTTGGATATTTTCAATATTCATATTATGTTATTGTGTTTTTTTAATTTCATGTTCTTACTTAATAAACATACATGTTCTTAATCCTTTAAAATACATGTTCACAGAGAACATACATGTTTTTATTACATTTTATTACTTAGTAAACATGAATGTTCACATAAAACATATATGTTTTCATACTATAAACTATATGAATAACATATATGTTATTATTCTTATAAAATACCTTTAGGAAAAACCATGTATGTATTTACCCTATCACTTAAAAACATGTGTTTTTTTTTACCATATAACTTATTAAGAATACCTTATAAACATACATGTTCACATATAACATACATGCTTTTTATCCTTTAAAATAACACACTTGGATGCTTTTAACAATACAACTTCACATACTTAGTACACATATATTTTATTACTTAGAAACATGAATGTTCACAAAAACATATATGTTTTCATACTATAAACTCGGTAATATGGAATTAATATCATGTATGTGTACAATATAAAAAACCTGTATGAATAACATATATGTTATTATTCCTATAAAATAACCTTTAAGAAAAACCATGTATGTTTATACCCTATCCCTTAAAAACATGTGTTTTTTTACCACAAACTTATTGAGAATACCATATAAACATTCATGTTAATAGGAAACATGTATGTTTTTCAAATAATAACTACACATGCTAACTATAGACATACTAGATACAAAAACATTTTAATTAGAGCAATCACATTCATTAACTAACATTTATGCATGAATAAAATTTCCAAAACAAACCCATAAATTATAAACCACAAAATCTATTGTTCAGATACGTTTCGAACAAAATAAACCATAAACCCATAAACACCTTCTTAAACAAGTCATAACGTATATGCATTCAAATTGTTCATGCATATATGTATCTAACAAAATAAACCAGAAAACAAATGTTTCTAACAAATAATAAAATATTTCCATTCAAACACCCCTTTTTGTTACTTTCTTTTTCTTGGCAATCGCATCTCGAAATTTCATCATATCTGCGACAATTTTATCCTTCTTTATGTTGCAATCTGAAAGCAATAGTCTAGCAGCATACTTCTATCTCAATTTTCCCAACTGGTTTGTTTGCTTCCTACCTTCATCCTCTATTCCGCAATCCCACCTTAGTATATTAATCCCCATGTAATCCTCCATGTGCCGCATAACGAATACGCCACAATCCTTTGGCCTTTTATCAGTTTTCCAATGAAACTCCCCACGAGTTATTTCACTTTTCAATATTTCAACGGCTTTTTCATGATTTCTGTTTTTCATGAAGTTTCCAAACTTCTTTTGCTGCAATCATTAACGTTCCAATAAGTTGACTTTCATAAACAAATCAATAATACATATGATAATTAGTCAATCATTAATGTACACACCAGGATTGTCGCAACTTTCATGCATTCTGTATCGGTAGGATTCTGTATTTTCTTGTTATCAAACACCATAACCCCCGGTTTCTTTATATTCAAGCAGACAACGAACTTATGTTCACTATTACTAACCGGTATGAAAACCTATGTTTATTTATAAGATTGACAAAATCAGGTTATCCATATTATTTTCTATAACCTAAACACACCTAAACACCCATTTCCCTATACCACAATAGTTAAGAATCACAAACACTTCCGTTATTATAACCAACACCCTTAAACACCTATGTTCATATTAACCCCCACTGTTTTGTAACAATACACCCCTGTTATTAAACCATAACACCCATGTTTTTTAAACAAGAACACCCCTGTTTTTAACTGCAAGACAACCCTTGTTTTTAAACCAAATCACTTAGCAAAATAATTGAGGACGATAAGTATTTTACTTACAATGTCCACATCCTTTAGCATATGTTGTTTCCCTGCACGAGCAGCCAACAACTCCACATTAGCTAAATAAGCTTCCACGATATAACCTGCCCTTATGTCGCTAGTAAATTCCTTCTTATCCTGTTTACATGTTAACTTTCAAGATACAACTTGAGTATGGAAATAAACATTTTGTACATGTAAATTAAATAACTTACCACATCAAAATTCGGTAAATAGAATCTTGAATGGCTCGCCGGATCTTTATATTGCTCCAACGAATTAAGAAATAAACTTCATGCATCCACAACACGACTATCGATATTATCTACGCCCATTAACGTCATTAACTGTGAAAATGTAACCTTCACACTAGTTGCGGACTCAAACAACACATCACTGTCATAAAATAGCCACAAAAATTAAAAATATATTGAAACTAATCATATGTAAAATTAATTAACAAAAATATTCACAAAAATAATTAAGAGCATACTTGAACTCAATGTCGGTTGTGGTTAACAGGTATGATTCCAGTATCTTTTCTTCCGTTGTATACCAAGCATCAATATCAATCACTCTTGATAAGAAAGGGGATAGCATCGTTCCCGATTTCGAACATACCCGTTTCTCATGAACACAGTCTGGTTTAACAAAACTTAATGGGACTGCATTCACTGCTTTTCTTTTATCTTCAGTCCCACTTCCTTTCCCCGCATTCACGTTACTAGCACTTCCATACTCAACTGTCTCAGTTTCTTTTACAACTACTTCATGTTTGTGAGCCTTTCTTGACCCACTTCCTTCACCCTCTTTCTGTGTTGCCCCACTTTCTTTCTCTACAGCTACTACATGTTCGTGAGCCTTTCTTGACCCACTTCCTTCCCCTCTTTCTGTGTTGCCCACAACGGGTCTTGTGTGAACCCCAGGCTGAAACTTGGTTTATCCATTTCAATTATATTTTTTTCAGCATAGAAATCTTCACATGCCTTATCGGATGATCTAAACATCTCCAACTGTGTTTGCGGTCCCATCCTGAATACAGGCGAATCAAATGGATCTTCATTCGAAGCATTTATCCTTTCCTCATTAGTACCTTTTCCACTTTCCTCACCAGCCTTTTCTTTCAAAGCATCTCTCCCTTCCTCATTTGTACCTCTACCACTATCCTCACCAGACTTTTTTATCATCAATGCTTCACGGTATTGTTGATTCAAATCAGAAATCAACAAGTTACCTGGGAACATTACTAGTCCCGACTCCAAAGTCTTTTCAAAACAGCTCCTAGCATTCCTTATACCTTCTACCAGTTTCGACAATTTCCATACAAATCCCTACATTCAATGAAAATTATCCTATGTTACAATCATACTTTTCACGTACGTAAAACAAGTATTAAATAATTATAATATATATCCTACATTACCTCCTCATCATTTGGCATTGGATCCGCATCTTCTTTAATATATGGTCCTTGTTTAGCACACATCCCTAGTCCTACCCCATCACAATCTTCTTTTTCCCTTTCTTTTAGCAACTCAAATGTCCAAAATTTAGTAGGTGGTCTAATACGAGGCACATAGAAGCTGTCACACACAATTCCATCAACGTACGCCATCTGTTTCATACATAAATCTCAAATTAAAAAAACATTCATGATAACAAAATTTATAACAAATGTAAAGTTATATAATAAAAACAATATCGAACTTACAGTTAGCAATGTTAATGGGCCCAGAAAATAACTGTTTGTCATTTCTCGTTTCCACCCATCTTTACAGCTTTTCAGCCCTAGATATACATACTCGCACCAGTTAATTGAAGCGAGTTCCGTATCACTTCTTATATGATCTAGAACCCTAAGATCACACACTGCCTTCCCTTTGACACCACCCATAACATTAGCAAACAAGACAATGAAATTTAGTTTAAAATTCATGTCCGCTACCTTTGATTTCCTAATCTCAGCCTTAACGTCCCCTGTTAGAATCTCCTTTTTATCAAATTGTTCATTCCAACTATCCACCATCTCTATATCCTTCTCAATTTCTTCATCCATTATATCCTTCCCATCATTCCTAATTCCTAGCAATTCTCCTATCAAATCCTTAGTAATAACAATAGCATCATTTACAAGCTTGATCTCCATTGTTTCTGGATTAAACTTATCAACAACATAGAATGCTAGCTTATTTGGAATTCCATCTAGCTTGAAATCCAGAAGCCCTCCTAACCCAATACGTTCCAAACACATTTTCTGAACTGGCGTTAGTGTTTGTATAGCATTAAAGAGCTTTTTGGGACTACTTCTAGTCTGGAACGTATACGTTCTACTACATTCTACTTTAGAAGTTTCACCCTTCTTTCGCTTAGGTTTCTGAACATTCTCAATATCATCACCTATGATTAATAAACACTAATTCAGTATACGTATAAAGTATACAATTTAAACTGTATTAAGTTAAAATGTTAATTCAAACGATCCTTATCAGTATACCTAATGCATTGTATATAAACACTAAGTACGTACTACTTACATTTAACAACTTTTTTCCTTTTCGACCCTACTCCTGTATCAACCTTGACTCCTTTGTTCTCATTATCATCTGTCACATAGATATCATATTAACAACACTCTTAATATACATTTTATATTTGCACTTGTGTTTATCGAATTAATTAACAATGCTCTTAATATTAACAACGCTTTCATTGTTTTATTTTGTTAACTATATTACAGTTGCTATACATGCACAACAACATACCTTTGTTACCCGAACTCCCTTTTACATCTTTTCCTCCTTCTGTTTCCGCGTTTCCTTTATTCCGTCCGCTTCTTCTTAAACCTAAAAGGTATACATTACACAATTGTTTAGTACACTCATAACATATAATATACTTAACAGGTATGTTGGTTAACTATTGTTGTGCAATAACATAAAAAAAGAACCCTATTACCACTTACCTGAGTTGTTCCATTCAACATCAACAAAGTCATCATCGTCATCTTCTTCAACTTCAATTACCTTTTCTTCAACGGCTTTTTCCACAACGATCTCCTTCCCTTTTCTCTTTGAACCTAATGTACGTAAATTATTAGCATATATTAATACCCCTGTTTCACAAACACCCCTGTTTCAAAAACACCCCTGTTTCAAAATCAACAATCTAAATTCATTTATGTAATAACAACTAAACACCCCTGTTTCAAAAACACCCCTGTTTCACATATGCGTAATAAAAAACACCCATGTTTCAAAGACACATTCATTTATGTTATTCACATCCTAACACCAATTTTGGAAATTTCCAAAAACACATTCATTTATGTCAAACATCCTTGTTACACCTATTCCAAACACCCATGTCACCATTTGAGATATCCAAATACTCATTTTAATCCAAACATCCTTGTTTCTACATTCATATATCCTATCACAAATTTTTTTCACCCATCCAAACACCCAAGCTACATTCACAACAATCATTTATCTAACTAACCACATCAAAACACCCCTGTAACATCTTTCTAATTAACCCAAACCAAATACTTCATCTTACTACATTCACAACAACCAAACACCCCTGTAACATTCAACCACGTATCCAAAAAAAAAAATAAAAAATAAAAAAAATAAAAAAACCAAGCCATGAAATAATCAACAATTCATTAATTTAATACAATCAAACATTCGAATTTAACTAATAAAATGCATTCAAAATTACAATCGGTATCTCCTTCGACAACCAAACATTAATTCACAATCAAATTGATGACAAATAACAATGATGTCATACCTTGGAAAGATGTATTTGTCATTTGAATCAAAGAAAAACAAAGCTCCGTTTGATTGATTTTGAATCGTATTGCGTTTTTGATATTTTTGGGGGTTAGGTTAGACAAAGTAAATGTGGATGTGAGGGATATAATGAATTTTATAAATATATATTTATAATCGTGGGTGTTATATGCAGCAACTAGTATCATGATCATTATCAATGAGAAAAATTTGGAAGAGATCCCTGTGTTGTAGCATGCAGTTAATGAGAGTCTAAAAAATAAAATACATCTTTTACCCTTTTCATTAATGTTTCCAGGGAATGTAGTTTCAATTAATTACAAAAAAACCATTTTGCATTAATATGTTGCACCTTATCCTTTAATAATAGTACATAAGTGGTTTTCGCAGTTCTTGCATAATATGGTTCTCGTAAGAAAGGGACCCTATATAAAATAATTTACTAAAAGTTAACTATGATTTTAACTTTACCAAATGTCCAAATGCTTAAAGGCCAATCAAGTATTTATAGACTTTAAAGTGTCCGCATTGTCAAGTGCTGATTGCTTTAATATTTCATTTTCTTCCCACTTGAGGGATGGATAATGAAATGTTACCAGAAATAGATCATGAAATTTATCCGAACTCTTGCCTCTATAGAATAACTTGTTAATATATACATATAAAACTATTAAACATGTGAATAACTTCTAAAAGAACCATCTTAACAGACCCACGGAGTTGCTTCTACCATTGCCAGAAAAGATCAAAAACTAGAAGATTTCCGAATTCCATTGAAGGACATCAACTTGGCTATCGGAGTAAAAGGTCCAGAAACTCGGATTGGAGATGGTGGATTTGGTTTCGTGCACAAAGGCCAACCCTCTGAACGCTGGCAAAACCGCACAGTTGCCATCAAATGTCTACGTCCAGATAGTTACCAAGGAGAACATGAGTTCCGAAATGAGCTTAATATAATTTTCAAATTCAGCCATGAAAACATTATCCCTTTCATGGGATATTGTGATGAAGACAATGAAAAAATAATAGTTTACGAGTATGCTAGTAATGGTAGCCTAGACAATCATCTCAGTGACAAGAATAAGAGAAGTTTCTTGACATGGGAACATCACCTAAAGATTTGCTTAGGTGCTGCAAAAGGAATCGATTATCTTCACTCAGGTCTTGGAGAGAAAAACAGAGTAATCCACAGGGACATCAAGAGCGGGAACATTTTATTGGATCACAATTTCGTAGCAAAAGTTTGTGATTTTGGATTGTCAAAATCTGGCCCCATAAATCAGCAACATACCCAAGTTTACACAAATGCTGCCGGTACCAACTTTTACATGGATCCTGTTTACCATGAAGGTGGCGTCCTCCGGAAAGAATCAGACGTGTATTCATTTGGAGTGGTAATGTTTGAGTTGTTGAGTGGAATGTTAGCTTACCATAAAAGAAGGTTAGAAGATGGTAAACCGAAACCTCTCGTAAATATTGTCCGGCGCTACTATGATTACAAACCAGAGTTGATAATTGATCCCCTGATAAGAAATGAAATTGATAATCGTTCTTTTAATGCGTTTAGAGAAGTTGCACTTCAGTGCATTAGTTTCAATTCAAAGGAACGTCCTACCATGGAAACGATCGTAGATCGGGTCGAGGAAGCATTGGAACTTCAAGTAAGTATTCATTTCAGTTATCTATCTATATGTGTTTTGATCGATCCATTTCTCTATCATCATATTCTACTTTGAGTATAAAAATCTATTGCTTGCCCAAACACATATCATAGGCAGTTTAATCGATAGCATCACGACACCATTCAAAATACAATTAGGAGTCTATGACTTGTACAATTATAATTCATGGACGGTGGGTATTCTCCAACACCTTACTTTCTGAAGAATATTTGGGATGGGCATGTCAAGTTTGTTTGCCTATGTTACTTATAATTCAAGATGTTTCATTTCTATGGTCATCAATATCATTTTCTGAGTATTGTCGACCTTAAAAGTTAATACTACCTTATGATTGATGGATCCTGAATTAATAAAGTTGTTGGTTAGCCATGAACCTTTCTGAGTATGTCCAGTAGTGTCTTACCATTCATCTTGTTCAACTCCATTTTTTGTTAGGTAACTAATCACGGGGACCTTAAGCAAAAGGTGACTGAGAGCTAATTCATCCGGAGATCGTTGGAGCAGTCTCTCGCAAAGTGTTGCATCTCCAGTTTCTTGAGAGGTTTATTTTATTTTACGGTTCAAATGATCAGTAACTAGTGGAGCTTTTACCTCTTTGATTCCCTGCATAATCCTGTGATTTAACACTCTTATCTATTGCTTCTTATTGAATTAACGCTTGGTATCATATGGTTTTGGTGAGTTTCTTGAATTCGCCTAATTAGGGTTTCTTTCTTATCGTGTTTTTTTTAAATCGACTTTAGGATTCTCCAATCCTTAGTCGGTTCTGATCCTATATTCTATCCACTAAATCAAACCTTTATTGATTGGATCATGGATGCTGGTTAGTTGTTTTGTGGCGTCACGTTAAACCTTAAGCGATTAGGGTTTTTTGCTGAATTGGTTTTGCTTGCTGCTGGTTACATTGAATCTGTTACGCATTGATTTGTTTAATTTGTGGTGAGAGATGAATAAGGGTTTCTTGAGTTCTAAGAGTGTGAGTACGGAATCGGTTGTTAAGAAGAATCTTCCTGATGTGACGAGTTCTTGTTTGAATGTGGATGATGCTAATGATTGTTCTATGAATGGTACTCAGAAAGTGGAGCCGATTCCACTTACGAAAGATACATCACTTGGTGATGACTTGGAGCGGGTTACTAGTGCTGAATCTGTGAAACACTTGATTGATAATGCGCATAAGAATTTTGATGATGCCATGAATAAAATCCAAAGTGAGATTGGAGCTAATGAAGTTAATATTACTAGTACTCCTCTTTTTACTTCTGGTCCTAATTCTCACAAGGATGATACTACTAATGGTACGGGAGTGAAGTTGGTTTCTTACGTGGGTGCTACTTCTAATGAACCTCTGAAACATGTTTCAAACTTTCGTAGGCTGGAATGTAGCAAGAAGAAGGCTGATGTTGATTTATCAGTCCCAATGAATGTAGTGCAAGAGGTTAACATGAGGTTCGAGAATACTCTCTACGGATACTTCCTTGGTCAACGTCTTGCTTTTCCTGTTGTTGATTATTATGTTCGCAATGCGTGGGCTAAGTATGGTTTACAAAAGGTTATGATGAATGCTAAGGGTTTCTTTTTCTTCAAGTTTACTTCGAAGAAAGGTGTCGATGATGTCCTTGATAATGGTCCTTGGTTGATTCGTAATGTCCCTATTATACTTAAACCATGGACATTGAACACCAACTTGCTTAAAGAGGATTTGACTAACATTCCGGTGTGGGTTAAATTCCATGATGTTCCTTTAGCTATGTTCTCCGATGACGGGCTTAGTCTTCTTGCTACAGTGATTGGGACGCCCAAAGGATTAGATGCCTTTACTAGTCAAATGTGCAAGGAGTCTTGGGGCCGGAGTAGCTTTGCTAGGTGTATGATTGAAGTAAAGTCGGATGAGGTACTAAAGGACAGTCTCACTATTGAGATTCCTCTACTTGATGGTACAGGTTCGACTATTGAAAAGATCCGGGTAGAATATGAGTGGAAACCGCCTCGCTGTGATAAATGTAAGGTATTTGGACATACTTTGGTTGAGTGCCCTAAGGTTGTCATACCGAATGCTCAACCTACTATGAATGCAAGTGATGGTTTCCAGCCTGTTAACAATAAGAGGAAGGGAAAGCAAGTTGCTTCGAATTCGGGTCGAGGAGGTTTTACCAAACCTGTGGTGGGTAAGCATTTTGAATATCAGCCCAAAAAGACTCTTCCTGAATCAAAGAAAGCTAATGTCAGTAAGAAGAAGGCTTCTGATGTGGCTAGTACGAGTGGAACCAAGATCACTACTTCTAATCAGTTTGATGCTCTTAATATGGATGATACAGATGGTTTTGGTATTCCTAAGGTTGTTACTAACAAGAATGTGGATGCTGGCAGTACAATGGAAGTTAATAAGGATGAGTCAGTTATGACTGGTACTACTTCACAAGTCCCTATTGTGAGTGATACGCAAGAACCGCTTGTGAGTGATTCTATAGGAACAATGGAAGTTGGTTCTACTCCTATTGTTGAGAAAATTAGTAAGCTTGAAAAGCTGCTGATCGATGGGAAAGCTACTCTTGTGGATGATGCTGGTCATCCTATTCCGTCTACCTCTGTCACTAAGAGGGCTAACCCATTTTCAAAGGTGGGTGAGGTTGTGGTTTCGGATAATGAAGCGGAGGAGGTTCTTAACACGTTCGATGAATCAGCGAATCTTTTTGGTGGTGGTCATGAGCGTGAAGATGAGTATGACTATGATGATTATTCGAAGCAAATTTATGATTTTCCAGGGGAATTGGATGCTCTTAATGCCATTTATGGTCTTAATCTCCAAGGTCGTAGGAAGTAGTTTATCTTTTGTCAGAGTCACTACCATCATGTGAGTAATGGTTTGTTTTCTTGTTTTGAAAATAGGAAGTATCTTGTTATGTAAGCTTTTCGCCTATGTAACAGGCTGAGATATGGGATTCACCCATATCCGTTGTACTTAAACGTTTTTTGGAGTAATATATTTACCGGGTCGTTGACATTTTACCCAAAAAAACTAGTGGAGCTTTTGTAATTTTGAGTTGCATGAATTATTGGTTTGCGTGTGGTTTCATTTAACATTCAAGACCCAAACTACGTTTAACCAAGAGCTATGCAATTTACAATGCTAAGTAATAAAAACAAAGTCTGTTTAGATGGTCGAATACCTAGATATCACAGCCGTCCCATAGTGTTTCGGAAGCCCTCTGCCTTTCATAATAAATATGCCTCCTTGAAAACACAAATATAGATTAATGAGGGAAAAAAAATAGCAAAGAATGATATCAACACATGTCAAATTAACTATCTTCACTTTTACTTCTTACTCTTACGATATATACATAAAAAGAAATTGAATGCACAAATTAACGCCATTTATAATCCATACTGCATACATTGTTACCAAAAAAAAATGTCTTCTTCAGATGTCGCTGTGTTAAAAAATTTCTAATACCTTTGGAAGAGATCAACCGTTCTACTCGAAACTTCAACTCTAGGATTGGATTTGATCAATATGGTTAAGTCTATAAAGGACAACTCTCTGGACAGTGGCAAAACCGCTTAGTTACCATCACATGCAACAATGAAAGGAACGACTGCCATGAGCTTGAGATAATTTCCAAGTTTCACCATGAAAACATCATAACTCTCATTGGTTACTGTGATGATGACAATGATAGGATTATGGTTCACGAATATTATTTAACATGGGCGCAGCGTCTAAGGATTTGCATAGGCGCAGCAAAAGGTTTAAATTACCTTCATTTGGGTATTGGGGTGCACGGTAGAGTAATACACAGAGACTTCAAAAGCGAAAATATATTGTTAGATGACAATCTAGAAGTAATAATCTGTGGTTTTGGTTTGTCAGAATTAGTCCAAGGAAATCTACCACATCCACTAGTCTATAAACCTGCACCTTTTGGTAAGTCTTACAGGGATCCAATTTACAAAGAAACAAGCATCCTCAACACCGAGTCACACGTGTATTCATATGGCATAGTAATGTTTGTAATATTGATTGGGATGCTGGCCAATCAAGAAAGCGCCATCGGAGAATCTTATAGGAATCAAAAACTGATAAATATGGTCCGACGCTGCTGTGATGACGGACTGGAAAAGTTAATTGATCCAAGTTTAAGAGATCATATTGATCGTCGTTCATTTCTTTTGTTTACAAATATTGCATACAAATGCATCATTTTCAACATAAAGGATCACCCTACCATGGATGAGATTGTCAAGAGGATTGAGGAAGCATTAAATATACATGTAAGTCTGTTTTTATAAGGGATATTATGTAGAAATGTAGCTAACTTGTCCCCTTTTCAAAAGTTGTGTAGCTTTCTTTTTTGTGCTTTTATAAAACAATACTTTTGAAATATGTTTATTATATGTATTGTGTGACAATTTTACCCTCCCCATAAGATGTTTTGATAAATGGATGGGTAAATTGGTTACAAGATACACATGTACTATCGACGGAATTCAAAAGTATGGTTTTACAAAAATGCAAAAAAAGAGAGAAGGCTAGAGAACTTTGGTGACAAGTTAACTACATTTCCAAGTAATTATTCCTTTACTTAATCATTTTGAACGCAATATAGTTTCATATGCAAGAAAGAAAAGTATAATCTATCATAAATCAATATATCCCAATCTAATTTTTTTCATGATGTGTGTTTGCTTAGTAGCCCGATCAACATCACTTAAGACACTTTTGAACAACAATTATGTACTTACGCCCTTATTAGATATTTAGATTGTCTCTGGCCAATATCAATTGTTAAACGAAGGTGATTTTCTTTGTAGATGAGTATAAATAGAAACCAACACATGGTACAACTATTTACTGCAAAGGGTTTGTTGAATGTAAGGAAATTTGTTGCGTGCCAATTGCGTCTCATTGTTGAAAAATCTTTAAAAAACCAAAGCCAGAATTGCGCCTGTAAACATACTTGTTTGTATTTAAATTACAGAACCAACAAGCTGCTTCTGCGATTGCCAAAAGAAGACTTGAATCTAAAAGAAGGTTCCTAATCCCACTAGGGGACATCAAAAAGGACATCAAAAACTTCTACAAAGGACAATTCATTGATCGCGGGCACAACTTCAGAACTGCTATCAAACGATATCTTCGTAATGATCTCGAAGCAAAGATTATGTTCCATAATGAGCTTATGCTAATTTCCAGCTTCCACCAAGGAAACATAGTCCCTTTCATTGGTTACTGTGATGAAAGCAATGAGATGATTATAGTTTCCGAGTATGCCATCAATGGAAGCCTTAATAATCATCTGAAAGACCCCAATAAGAGGCGTTGCGCAACATGGGCTCAACGCCTCAATATCTGCAAAGGGGTTGCAAGAGGACTTAAGTACCTTCATTCGGATCTTGGGGAGCACGAGCGAGTAATAAATGGAGACATAAAGAGCGGTCAAATATTATTATACGAGAATCTAGAAGCTAAAATTTGTGGTTTTGGTGAGTCATATTTAGTCCCCATAAATCATCCATATAACCAAGTCAGTGAGGGTACAGTCGGTCACCAATATTACATAGATCCCATTTACAGTGAAAGTGGCATCTCCAAAACAGAAATGGATGTGTACTCATTTGGTGTGGTACTATTTGAAATATTGACTGGGATGCTGGCTAATCAACGGAAGAGCATTGGAGAAAATGAGCAGTTGGAATCGAAATTAATCAAGAATCATAAGTCTTGAAAGACGAAGGACCGAATATGTTAGTTAGATAGTTTATATCCGTTTGGTAGTTAATAGCGGTTAAAAGTAGTTATAGAAGTTAGTTATTAGTTGTACCGTTTCATGAAGAGTCGCGATGGTTCATGGAACCTGTTGTAAAACAATAAATAGGTACCAAATGTAAACATTTAAGTGTGTGGTTAATAATAAGAATAACGTGTGTTTTTACATAAACAAACCCACCCTCTGTGTTTAAACGAGTCCCTGCACATTCTGATGTGCATACTCATACATGTTCATCCATGATTAATCCAAGATCCGTAGGAGCTCAACATGGTATCAGAGAGCATGGTTACAATGGATCGAGCATTGCAGTCAAGAAAGATATTGCCTTTGAAGAAGAAGAAGACCCGAAAACAAAGCATGAAGATGATCATGGAGATGTTACAGTTTTGGGCAAAAAACAAAGAAGCATGTTGCAAGAAGAGACGTTCCAAAAGAAAGATTTCTTATGCAGATGGCAGGAAGAAGACACGGTGAAAAAGTGTACATAGGAATGGTGAAGTTACTATGAGAGAACACAAGAGAATGCAAGGAAAACCAGTTGTGGCAGGAAATGGCAAAGGTACTGCAGATATTGAAGGACCACAAGTTGATGCAAAGATAAGTGTTGAAATAGAGGAAGAACTTGGAAGCACCGGAAAACATACGTACAAGGACGATGATCAAGAAGATTATCATGGAACAAAGAAAGGCAACAACTGAACATGAAAGACCGGACAAGTAAAGGCGATCAGATTTCAAACGAGAATGATAAGGAAGAAGGAGCAAGGCTGCAATTAGGATGAACAAGAAACAGAGTGAAGATTATGATTTCTTGATTAGGGGAGTGAATGTTGGAATCGAAATTAATTCATAAGTCTTGAAAGACGAAGGACCGAATACGTTAGTTAGATAGTTTATAACCGTTTGGTAGTTAATAGCGGTTAAAAGTAGTTATAGAAGTTAGTTATTAGTTGTACCGTTTCATGAACAGTCACATTGGTTCATGGAACCTGTTGTAAAACTATAAATAGCTAGGTACCAAATGTAAACGTTTAAGTGTGTGGTTAATAATAAGAATAACGTGTGTTTTTACATAAACAAACCCACCCTTTGTGTTTAAATGAGTCCCTACACACGAGTCCCTACACATTCTGATGTACATACTCATACATGTTCATCCATGATTGATCCAAGATCCGTAGGAACTCAACATGAGCCACTAGATCTAATAAATTTGGTCTGACGGTACTTTGATGATGGGCTGGACATGTTAATTGATCCCCATATGAGGGATGAAATTGATGCTCGTTCATTACATACGTTTATGGAAATTGCATATAAATGCATTAGTTTCAACATAAAAGATCGTCCCTCCATGAATAAGATCATCAAGAGGATGGAGGAAGCATTGTATATTCAAGTTATTCCAATTATACTTATTTATTGCCCACGTAGCAGTGATAAAAAAATATAACATGGCATTAGTTTTCTACCATGAGATCAAGGTAATATTCAATCTCAACCCTTTAAAATGAGATTTAATCTTATCTTTATTTCTTTCCTTGAATTTCTGGAGTGCTATGATACAATTGAAACACGTTTTTATTTAAAAAAGCCGGATAAGTACAAAGATAACACATTTGGTCAAAAGCATATCTTTAATTTGTTATTATAGTTACCTATATACCCGAAAATGCCTCCACGCTCCTTTTGTTGCTCTTTCTTTAACTTTGCCAAATATGTATAAACAACTCATAAATTAATCTCCCTATTAAATTCATATTTGCACTCACGATAAAAACAAGGCTAGCTTTCTTCTATTATTCTATGTGTGCAAGGACATTTATTTTAATTTCTTATTTCTTATGATTCATGCATACTTATGTGTGTATGTTTATTTATATGTTTTACTTTCTTTGATATTTCACGTATGATGTTTGTACCATTTTGTAAATTATACATGCATTGATCTCACATATAACAAATAATTTCAGGAATGAAAAGTGAGAAGTATGATGACGGAAAAAAGATGGTAACGAGGTAGACCATATCGTGGTGATTAATGTTATAAAATTTGAGTGTAATACTTCACATCAATTAGTTGTCAATGCGTAATTTATGTTTGTTTGTGTCGTAGGCATGATGGTAAATATGATAGCAGTTACCAAATGAAAAGGCCAACATTAATCTCAGGGTGTGTTTTGATGGTTTGCGCAGTTACGCTCATAGCAAGGTTTGGGGAGAGACGAAACAAAGAAATAGAAATATACTCTGACAATGCATCGTTGGTATGCATTCTTTGTTAGATGTTGCTTTATCATGTTTGATTATGTTATTATATGGTATTCCAAAGAATCATATGGTATTATGATTGTGTATATTGCACTAGAAGTAGAACACATTGTACTAGAACTTATTATATGTTTTATCATCCTTTATTTACAAGCCCGTGTTTGATATATCTTTTGTTTACAGTTAATAGTTGGACACGTAAAACTCGATGATATATAACGGGACCAAAAAATCACAACACAACGTTATAACTTCAAATTTAAGCCTTTGTAAAAGTTTTTGTGATAATTATATTTCTTCTCATACTTGCATGCTGTATATTGTAATATAATATGAGTAACTCCTTTTCACAAGAAAAATGATGATGCAAGTAAAGGGTAAAAAATAGACATACGACTGCACAACATTTAATATTATTTGGTTTGGTATTGTTAAACAAGATATAGTATGAGTTCTTTAGTGAAAATATGTACAAAGTTTAAAGGGTGACCCGTGCAACGCACGGGTATTGCACTTGTTATTATTTATTGAAAGAGAATCTAAGTAGCTAGTTCACAGGCCACAATAAAAACTATAATTATAGTATCGATTATATTCATTTTTTTTAATAAGATTAATCTGTGAAATGTATGCATGCCTTACTGGGATTTAACTTTTATGATGACTTTATTCACAAAACCATGGAACTGCTTCTACCGTTACTAGAATTGACCTGAAAATATCAGATTCACTAATTCCTCTGATTGATATCAACTCGGCTATTGGAGAAAAAGGTCAAGAAACACGGATTGGAGCCGGTGGCTTTGGCTTAGTATATAAAGGCAAACCCTCTGAGCACTGGCAAAACCGCACAGTTGCCATTAAATGCCTGTTGGAAAACACGAGGGCCTTTTAGGCTTATAGGAAGAGAGGAATACTTAGAGAATTTTTACAATGGAAATTTATTACTTTAATCTTTGCTTCATGTGGTACATACAAATGCTTCACCCTACACCTATTTATGCTACTCCATGGAAGGTTCTAGAACCCAGATATTTTTCATGGATAATTACTTACATCATCATCCTAATCTTAATTCTAGATCATTCTTGATACATCATTATCCTTATCAACATATCTAGTTCTAGATACTTCCTACTAGATAAGTTCAACTAGATATTTTTATCATATTCTAGATACTTCTTGTAGTCATCATCTACTACAATATTCTAAAAACTTCTATAGATATCATTCTACGACTTTCTAGAAGCTTCCATACCATTCTACGACTTTCTAGAAGATTCCATACCATTCTATGTTATTCTAGAATCTTCTTGATCACTGGCTTGGGCTTTTATGGATAGTCCAATCTTTATTGGACTAAATCAAGTTTACGATCCAACACCCCCTTTAAACTTGATTTCCCTATTCCAAGCATCATCCTTATTCTTGAGAAATCTCGCTCGTTGAGCGGCTTGGTGAAGATATCTACAACTTGGTTTTCGGACCTCACATGAATCATTCTCACATCCTTCCTCTTCATAGTCGATACCATGCTTCTTTTGTAGCCTTTAGCCACAAGCCTTGCCTTGTACTTATCCACTTCGCCTTTGGCGTTTTTCTTGGCCTTGTTTACCCGCTTAAATCCAATAGCCTTTTGGCCTTTTGGAATGGTCGTCAACTCCCATGTATCATTATTTTCAATTGACTTTATCTCCTCGTCCATGGCTTGTCTCCATTTCTTACTTTTCATAGCCTCATCAAAAACTAAAGGTCCACAATCAGTGAATAAACAAAGAAGGGGTATCTCGTCAATTACCTCGTAGAGCTCTTGCAGACTTCTTGTCTTTGGTTCTCCTTCACTTGAACTTAAAGGTGAGTCATGGGTTGGAGTTGGACTTTGAGGTTGTTGGACTTCTTCACTTGATTCACATGTCTCTTCTTCGTCAGTGATAGGAAGAAAGTCATACCTTTCATTTTCTTTGATGCTCCAATCCCATGCTTCTTCTTCATCTAAATCCACGTCTCTACTCACTACCACCTTCCTTGTGATTGGATTATAGAGCTTATAACCTTTTGACTGCTTGTCATAGCCAACGAATACATGATTCTCACTTCTATCATCAAGCTTGGATCGCCTTTGGTTTGGAACATGAACATACGCTATGCTTCCGAATACCCTTAGGTGAGAGACGGTAGGCTTCATCCCATTCCATGCTTCTTATGGAGTCTTGTTATCTAAACTCTTTGACGGACACCGGTTCAATAGATATACTGCACAATCAACTGCCTCGGCCCAAAACTCCTTTGGCATCTTCTTACTTTTCAACATGCTTCGTGTAACAACCGTGATTTTAGCAGGTTAGTTAGACTTTTAGCCTCGAGTTAATCTAACTTTGTTTGGTATGGTTTGAGTAGTTATATGTGTGTTATTGTGTGTTATAGTGTGGTTAGTATTTGAGTTAGCACTAAATCCCTTCGCGTTGTGGTTGTTATTGTGATTTTTTATGATGTTGATTTTGGAAAAGTTCATTTTGATCACCCATGAGGTGTAGAAATGACTTGTGTATATTTGACGTTTTGAGGTTTTGCGTAACGAGTCTTCGTTCAAGTTATTGAGCGTTAGTAAGTTACGGGAATGTTGTTTTTGTGAGGAAATGCTTATGGAGTGTGTAAAAATCTATTTTTGGAAACTTTATTTTGAAAATGAATATTTTCCGGTTTGTCGTAAAATTAAGGTTTATTGCGAAAGACGTTAGGTTTTATTATGGGAATACATAAAATATGAAAAGTATAAGGTTTTGAGTGTAATAAATAAATTAATAAAAAAATATATATAATAATAAGGGGGGGGGGAGGGCGGCCGATTATGGGATTAGAGGGGCAAAAAGAAACCAAATTTGATACCAAATACAACTCTAAGCCTTAAGGGTTATCCAAAATAATTATAAATAGAAAATCAAAACTCCCCTACCCGTTTTTCCTGCATATTGAGTCGACCACAAGGAGGAATAAGAAGAAAAAATTAGGGTTTCATAATTGTCTAGCAATAATCAAGAATCAAGGTAAAATCTTTAACCCTTATGTGTAATTAATTAATTATTGTTATGATTCATGTAATATTTAATATGATGAAATCTAGGGTTTATATACTTCTGTAAATTATTGAAGTAAAATATGTTAGGATGATTAGATGTTGATAATAGGGTTTGGACAGAAAACTATGGCTGTAAAGATGTGAGTGTAAATAACAGATGGTGAAGAGTTAAGTCATGAATTTTAGGTCTAAATTGAAGTATAATGAAAGAGCTTTCCAAAAAGTCCAGCCACGATTAATTTTAAGGTCGGGAAGTCGGTTTTTTGATTTTTCTTTGTTAAGGTGTCAAAGCTGTCAAACCGGGACAGATTTTGGGTAAAAGTTTGAGGGTGTTGTGTGGTTGTAAAAGTGGTATTTTGACTTGGCCTTCTGGAATAGTTAATTATTAGGTTATATTAGACTACCATGAAGAGGATTCGTGATAAAAACTTGTGGAAGTAATTATTAAAAATCAAAACTTTTTGGTGTGCGTTCAGATCCGAATTTGAGTAGTTGACAAGTTTGAATTTCTTATGAGTATTTGTGTGTGTTATTGGTCCATGGCCTTCTGGGGTTAGCTTCTATGCTTATGAGAGAACATGGTAAATTTTTGGTGTGAGTTGTTGAGCTTTATTTGTCGTGATTTTATGTGGGTGAATGTACCCAAAAATTCTGCATTTTCTGATTTTAAGAATGCAAGGGATTTAGTGAGTATTAAGTTATGGTAGTGGTTAGTGTGGTGTCTAGGAGATCCATGGTGGGTCATATGAGTCTTAGACATCCATCATATGTGTATTACATGGGTTGTAGCTTTTAGCTTGACCTTATGTAATGTGGATTATTTTGTGTGCTATAGATTGTGAATTGTTTTGTGGAAGCTGCGGAGTTTAAGGTGAGTTCATAGTCCCATATTTTTAACTTGTTTTAAACTTGGGATGGGAATGATGCTTCTCTTAAATGATTTAAATTACTGTGATTATGTGTATGGGTGTTAAATAGCTTGGACTTTTAATGTTATCGTATTTATGCTATATATGAACGGTAATAATATGATGTGTGATAGCTGTGTGGTCCAATTGGGAGGGTGCTTACCCTGTTGCTCGTGCATACGACCTAATTGGAGAGTAGCATCCCTACTCACTATTTTTGAGTTGTGTGGTCCGATAGGAGGGTATTAATTTACCCATTATTTTGGGAGCGGGGGTCACGTTCCGGCCCGGTATGTTGTGAATTTGGATCGGTGGGCACGTTCCGCCCGATGGTTGCCTTATGTGTGATGTTGCCTAGTAATATATGTAGCTTGCATGATAACTATAATTATTTGTCCAGCTATGTTTTATAATCACAGTGATTTTGGTTGCCTTGTGTGTTGAGTCTCAAACCTATGATTCTCACCAACGTTATGTTGACATTTTAAGCATCATTTTCAGGTGAGCATTCTAAGGCCAAAGTTGAGGGCAGCAATTAGGCGAGACTTAGTTGCATGGAGACTTACTTATGTTTTGGGATTTGATTTTATTTGGATTTGGATATGATACATTTATGTTTTCTGTTTGGTACTTTCAAATCTATTGAAGATACCTTTTGGATTTTGTTTTGGTTATTTATCTTTGGGTATTGTTACAACACTGTGTATTGGTACATTGCTCTATTTATGTGCATGTAGTTGTTCTCTATGTTGACACCAGGTGTTGTGATGATATCCATGAAGTTACACCCGCGCGTTTCCGCCGTGGCGGGGTGTGACCGATTGGTATTAGAGCCTTGGTTATAGAGAATTAGGTGGTTTAACCTAGACTAGCTTAGGAGTCCCTCATATAGTTGCATTTAGTACCTATGTGTAAGTATAATATCTTTACATGTCTATTTTCCTAAATTATGAGTTATTTTATTGAGTTTTTGAACGTCTATCGAACCCTGTACTTAGCATCGTATGTGTGTCATTTGTAGAATGGCACCTCCTGTGAGAAAGACACTTCGTTGGGCTACTGTAGTTGCTAAGGGACGCAAGAGAGTTGGGAAGATGAAGAGAACCAACAGGAGGATATTGGTCCCCGCTAGCATGGTACCATGTGTGAAGAGAAGCTGACACTCGAGAATGTGAATGGGGAAATGGTGGAGAGATATGAGACAAAGGTAGCTGATAAGGAAGGTTTCACCACCAAGTACCCGTGCAAGTGTCCTCAGTTTCTAGAAGATGATGGGGTAGTTTGGGGCAGACCCCGAGGATTGTATGATTTTATGGATAGGATAGATGAAGAGTTAAGAGATCGTGAAGATGATTTTGCAAGACATCCTCTACCACAGAATCATGGAAATAAGAATGGATGGGTGAGCGAGGAGGAGGAAGTAGATTCGGACTTGGAGTCCACTGCGCGTACACCGTTTTAGGTCTTAGATAGGACTCGAACTGCGTACGACTTCTTTTCAATGTTATGTTTGTTTTAATGTTTTATGGTTTTGGTGAGTTGTTTTGACGCTGATTGTATGTTGGAATGTGAATTCCTTCGGATTTTTGGGATTTATCCCGTGTTTTAATGAGAAGCCTTGGGCGAGTTTGGATATTTTGGTGTATATTATGTGTATTATGGGAGTATATTTTGGTTAGTATTGATTGCGTGCTATTTGTTATAAGATGTTACTATTGTTAGGTGTGGCTTTGGAAGTAAGTACACATATGGAAGGAAACATCTAAAATTGTGGGTGGCCAACACAATTATAAATGTATCACGACATATGTGGACCTACAGCCAATGTTACATTTAATCAATGGTGATATGCATATGTGTGGTAGAGTTGAGTTTATTTGGTATATGATTTAGAGTGTCTCATGTGATAGGAGGTAGATGATTGAGTAATATTATAGAGATTGTAGAATCTTGTGAATGGTCTCTAATGGTTCTATTGTCCTGCGTATTTAGGAAATGGCGCCAAGGAAACCAAGATGACCTATCACTAAGTCACCTATGAGTGGAGCTTACCGGACACCGAAGAAGTCCAAGAAGTCGACACCTATTATTGGGGATAGCAACCCTATCTTTCAGCAAATGATCAATTAGCAGCTAGAAGCTTTAATGCCTGAACTTGTGACTCAATTGAGTGCGCAGATAGGCAGTGGAGCTCATCCTGATGGTGCTGAAAGTTGAGGAGGCGGAAATAATGGGTGTACCTACAAGGAGTTAATGGCCTGTAAGCCTAAGGAATTTGATGGAAAGGGTGGTGCAATTGCACTCACTCGATCGATAGAGAAAATGGAGTCTGTGATGGATATAAGTGGATGTAGTGAGGTCCAGAAAGTTAAGTGCGGTTAGTTCTTTGGTTAACAAGGCGTTGACCTGGTGGAACATGCAACTTCAGGCTAGGGGACGAGTTGCGGCTTTGGGTATGACTTGGGAGGACTTCATAGCCTTAATGGTGGAGGAGTTTTGCCCAGTCAATGAGCTGCAGAAATTGGAAGAAGAGTTGTGGAATCATACTATGGTTGGAGCTAATCATATGGGGTACACTGATAGGTTTCATGAGTTAGCTAGGATGGTTCCACATCTAGTAACTCCTGAATCAAAGCGTATTGAGAAGTATAACCGTGGATTGGTTCCACATATTCGTTCGATGGTTAGGGCGACTGAGCCGACAACGCTGCTAAGTACTATTCAAAAGGCTGGGGCACTGATGGATGAAGCAGTTAGGAGTGGAACACTAGCAAAGTCGGGAGAGAAGAAGCGAGAGGAGGTTGATACTACTAAGACAGCTGGTTTTAGTGGTGACAATAAGAAAGTAAGAAAAGGAAAGGGGTTCGCAGCAACGGATCCTATGATGGCAGCAGGTTATGTGGGAACCATTTCTATGGCTAAGACTGGTAATAATGAGAAGAAGGGATATATAAGTAATGCCCCTAGATGTGCTATGTGCAGTTACCATCATCTCGAGAACACTCCATGTCGTGTGTGTTTCAGGTGTGGCAAACCTGGACACTTTGCCAGGGACTGTCGTGCGGTGATTACTCAAGCAACTCCAATCAACTCGGTTGGCGCAGGGGTTTATCATAGGGCATGCTATGATTGTGGTAGTACTGATCATCTGCGTAACGGGTGTCCCAAACTTGTTGGAATGTTTGGACGGCCTGGGAATCAGATAACTATTGAAGGAGGACAAGGACAAGGGTTTAATAGAAATGCAGCTAAGGGAAAGGCATTTACAATGAATGCAAGCGAGGCGCGCCAAGACCCGAACGTTGTTACTGGTACGTTCTCTCTCAATGGTCATTATGCTACTACGTTATTTGATACGGGTGCGGATTATTGTTTTGCTACTACTGAATTTGCTAGAATATTGGGTGTTGAGTTTAGTGAACTTAGACCTAGTATTTTGATTGAAATCGCTAGTGGTATAGAAATAGAAGTTGATAAGGTTATTCGTGAGTGCGTTATCGTGTTAGAGGGTGTTGCGTTTAAGATTGACTTAATACCCTTAGGACATGGTAGCTTTGACGTGGTAATAGGGATGGATTGGTTGGCTAGGCATAAAGCTGAAGTAATATGCCATGAAAAGGTGGTTCGAATTCCATTAGAGGGTGGTGGTGTGCTGCGAGTACAAGGAGAAAGCGTGGAGATGAATTCGAAATCTCTTACGAGTGCGAAGTCTAGAGAACTCAAAGTGGGGGATATTCCAGTAGTGTGTGAGTTTTCGGGCATTTTTCCTGAGGATTTGTCCGGATTACCGCCAATACGACAGGTGGAGTTTCGTATTGAGTTAATTCCTGAAGCGACACCGGTAGCAAAAGCTCCTTATCAATTGGCACCTACGGAGATGCAGGAGTTGGCTGTACAGTTGAAAGAACTTCAAGATAAGGGGTTTATTCGACCTAGTCATTCTCCATGGGGAGCGCCTATTTTGTTCGTTAAGAAGAAAGATGGTTCGTTTAGAATGTGTATTGATTACCGAGAGTTGAATAAGTTGACGGTGAAGAATTGGTATCCTTTACCTAGAATTGATGATCTTTTCGACCAGTTGGAGGGAGCTAGATTTTTCTCAAAGGTAGATCTGCGATCTGGTTATCATCAGTTAAGAGTGCATGAGGAGGATATTCCCAAGACAGCTTTTAGAACTCCTTATGGACACTTTGAATTAACGGTTATGCCATTTGGGTTGACTAATGCACCAGCGGTATTCATGGATTTGATGAATCGTGTGTATAGGCCCTATTTGGATAAATTCATAATTGTGTTTATTGACGACATTCTGATTTACTCCAAGTCGAAGGAAGAGCATGGGGAACACCTGAGGTTAATACTTGGCTTGTTGGAGAATGAGAAATTGTACGCTAAGTTCTCTAAATGTGAATTTTGGCTGCAAGAGGTGCAATTTCTTGGTCATATAGTCAATAGTTGATGCGTGGGAATCGCAACAGGTTTTACCTCTCGAGGGATCTCGAGAAGCTCACAACCCCCACTAGGCAGTGTACCTGATCGTTGTAGTATAGTATAGTGACAAGTACCGGGGGATTGATCGTTCAGCTTAGGAATAGTGTCGCTAGGATTAGAAAGCCTAATTACTAGTTCTAAAGGTGATGGATGATTATTTTTGTGTTTTTATGTTTTTATGAAAGCAAGTAAAATCTCGGGGTTTTGGAAGAGTGGGCGGAATTAGTTGCTATTCAACTAACCCAAAACTAAGATGCAATCAAAATAAAATACTAAAAATGAAAAAATAAACTAATTTATACTAAGGTTGTGCGCAGTAATTGGAGAAAATGTGTTTACTTAGATTTCACTACTCCCTAGATATCTTTTACATGTTAATTACTTGTTATAATTGCATGGATGACGGATCGTATTCCTTAATACCATTCATGGGGTGGCATACATAACTCCCCAATTCTATGAGCTCTTATCTCCTCCTACACCATGCCCAGCACAACTATAGGGATTGTAAACAGTGGCTCATGCATTAAATACAACCAATAAAGACCTAGTACGCCTCGGTTCATGTTTCTTAAGACGTTCAAGCATGTTACCATTTGGAGATCTGCCAGTTTTCTTAAGCCTAACATATAAATCATTCATCCAAGACAAGAATAAACAAGTAATCAACACATAATCAATATCTAGGTTTCATTATATCTAAGCAAACACAAAAGAGATCTAGCCTAGCATAATGGAATTGAGACAAGAACAAGATATAGACAACCAACACATAGACATATTGATTGAATTAGAAGAACACTTATCTCAATTACAATGCAAGGTATCAAGGGTTTGGAACCCTTGAAAAACCTGTAAAAGTTGCACCAAAATCGTCTTTAGGGTTTCTCCAAAACTTCTCTCCTTTTTAATGTGAAAAACTAGAAAACTATATATAGGAAAATAGGGATGACGGCGTCAAGAACAAAGGTGTGACGCCGTCATATCGCCGCCAAATACTTCCTCGGAAGGCCTTGATTTACTTCTGACGCCGTCAAGGCCTAGGCCGTCACAAAAATTACTCTTGACGCCCTGTGTGTGACGCCATCATCAACTACGGATTTTAATTCTTGAGGTTTGACGCCGTCAGGCAATTACTCTTGACGCCTTCATGTACTGTTCCCAGCATGGAAAATTGAGACTTTGCCGTTTTCTTCACTTTTATGCTCCAAAAAACGTCCAAAATGGCTTCTTTTCCAGAATTCACTCTCCAAGTACCTAAAATCACAAAAGGAACGATTTAGGGCAATATTTGATCAAATAAAGTCGGATTCGGGCTTAAATGACCCCCTAAAAACGGATCATTTTTCTCCTCATCATATACCCTTACACTTGAGATTTGCTTGTCCTCAAGCAAATGTGCTTTTATTCTACTCAAAAGACAAGTTAGGGGTCATTTAACACTAATATAAAAGTAATTACAACAAATAATCGTTCCACTAAAGACCAATAGACAAGCACGGAGGTCATATACAAGCACCTCACAAATAGTGTTTAGATACTCACATCTCTCGGGTGTAATACAGTAATATAACATTATGGAAATGGAAGATATCTCTCACTACCTGTCATAGCAAAATAGATTACCATAGGCTTGGGAAAGGATCAAACCTCCACCACATGGCGTAAGCACCTAGGATAAACTATCAAAGAGGTATTTTAAAGGGTTGTAACGTTAGGTATAGGGATATGAATTACACGGTTTTGTTGGATAAAGGAAGTTTTACTGGTGGCGAGTTAACAATCTTGGTTAATTACATGTACAAGATGGCGTTGCTAAGCCAAGACTAGACTCGACTTAAGCTAATAAATGAGAAATCAAAAACATAAAATGAACATAGAATGAAACGGGATGGTAGTCCGTATGTTTTTTCTTTTTTTTTTTTTTTTTTTTTTTTTTTTTTTTTCTTGATTTTTCGGTTTTTTTTTTTTTTTTTTTTTTTTTTTTTTTTTTTTTTTTTTTTGCATACACTCTTACCCTACCATCCAGAATAATACATCATAGGGGTAGAACATTCCCCTTACACTTGAATCTTTACATACTTTACATTCAACTATTCTAATGACTCGAATTAAGGAAATCAAAACACTTGGAGCACTTTTAAGATTAACGTATATATGGGGGTAATAATATTATGTTCTTCCCCATTACTCCATAAAATAAGTACTTACCCATGAGTCTCAATCGTCCCAAAACAATATGTACAAGGATATGACTCGACTTAGCAACCATGTAATCAATTAGAAAGTTAACTTAGGGTTTAACAAATAACAATAATGCACTAAAGATGAGCGCATACACGGAAGGCTAAGGCGATTTGGGTGTACATTTAAGTGGGGTGTAACAAATTCTTCCTTTAAGTAAGATGCTTAAAGTTAGAAACGAAAAGATTGGCTCGGAGGGGTGTACTAGGGGTATCGTGTACTAAAAATGAGTACAACGCTAAGGGTGTGGGAAAAATTAGTTGACTTAACTAGCCAAGTAATATGACTTAAATGGTCAAGTAATTATAATACGAGTTTAACACAAGGGTGATCCTAATGCCTCTTATCATGTAGTAAATCCTACCACACGAATGTAGTCTCACTAGCGGTCTCGGGATGCATCACTAACGCAAGTTCTAGAATCTAAATGCTACCGGTACACTCATAAGCACTAATAGTAAATGCTTTTTCTATCAAATCTAAAGGCGAACCTCACATATTTGGGTGGAAAATTTTTCTGAATATACGGTTATGTGCTAGTCATACAATCTCCTATCCATGAGACGCTTGCTATGGCAAAAATTTCACTCCTAAATGTTGTAAAAAATTTTAAATTTGGTGCTAAAATTACACTAACAAGTATTTCTCATAGTTTTATTACACATCTACCATTAAACAAAACAAACTCAAGCGAAAGTGCATATGTAAGGTATCATCTTTTTACCCTCCCCTTACACTTAAGATGAACATTGTCCCCAATGTTCAAGTAAAGAATGTAAAAGTGAAAAAGTAAAGAGAATGAAATCAAATACTCCCCTGATTCGCTCGGTATGGATTATAGGTTGGCCAGGTTAGATCTTCCTCCAAGAAAACGAACAATCAAAGCTTCCCTTCCAGAATATAAATCATCTCCTTGTCGAACATAACCTGTAAAACCTGACAAAATAGACAAGACAACCTCGCGTAAAATCGGCGGCATCCTATATAAGTTTCTAAATCCTAGAAAACGAGATAAGATATAATGCTTGTGGAATGAAGTTTGCAGATCTCCTGGAGATTATAAAACTTAATAATTCACAAAAACCATAAGACTCCGTTAGAAAAACAAAACCGGTAAAATTTCCAGATTTTAACTCCTGACGCCGTCAAGAGTAAAACTCTGACGCCGTCAGAATGGACCTGCAGAAATTCTTATGTTAAGTTTCCGGAAAATTTCTGGAAAAAGTTGGTCTTACTTCCTGGAAAATCCTGCAAAACTTCATTATGACTCAATACAAGCATTTGACTCTAACAAATATGAATACACATGTTCATTTAATATTGTGGAGAATCATGATCGGTTTGTTTCTTAAAAACATATTTGGGGTTTCCCCTTACACTTATCTTTTGCAAAAATACTTTTAGGTTGGAGTTAAGACTAGGCCAAACAACATAGTAAAGTATTTCCACATTTTAATTTAGAGACATGATCAACCAACAATAAAAATAAAACATGCATACGGAAGCAAATAACAATCAAACAAATAAAATCACACAAAACATGGGTTGCCTCCCAAGAAGCGCTTTTCTTTATTTACGAGTCTTGTAGCTAGACTCAAGGTCATGGGTTACTACGTGATCTCATCATTGGTTTCATTCTCTAGGTCGTCTTCTAAACTAGTATCGCTTTCATAGTGCAAGTACTTCGGATCTTCGAATTCGAAAATATCTTGTCGATACTTAGAACCAAGCTTACTAACATTCTTAAAGAATCCACATGATAAATCAGAAATATTTCTACACCCTCTCCTAACATCTTCATCACACAAGATAAGTTGGGAGCTCATCATATCAAGCCCGTTACAATCTATTTCCTTAAGGTCTTTTCTCTTGTATGGCGTTTGGTATGAAATCCTCCTAATCCCATCAGTGAAGGTCATGATTCCGTTCAAGTCATCCACTATCAAATTAGTGATTTCACAAAAGGGTGCTCCAAAGACGACTTGTGATAACCTAGGGTCGACATAGTCCTCTATGTTATCCACAATCGTGAATTCCATGGAGAATGCCATATTTCCTACGAACACCTGGATTTCATGATCCTTACCAACCACTTTCTCTCCCTTGTAAATCATCCCCCATCTGCAGATATTGTTATAATGAAACAATGACATAAAATTCTTTGGCAGGAATACATTAATGTATATGTTATCGAAGTACTTATGACCGATCATGCAGGGGATTTTGAGATTATTCGGATCACGTCGTCTTATCTTCCCCAAATCTCCATCCTTTGACCCATATAGATTCCCCTCAAGAGAGGGACGATACTCGTACACCTCCTCACTATCCCTACGAAAAATTACTTTCCTAACACCATTGGTGAGTACTACGCTACCATCTTTCTCATCAAGGATTGCTCCCGATTCATTGATAAATGGTATCCCAAGGACGAGGTGGGTTAACGTTTGATTGGTGAGAGGGTCCACGTCATCAACCACGGTGAGGTCAGTATTGTAAACAAGCTCTCCAATCCTAATTGATAAATTTTCTATTACTCTCTCGCGCGCAATGTGCTCTGGGAAGGTTTTGTGGTATAGGGAAAGGGGGATTATGTTGACTGGGAAGCTAGGATCTATATGACTATCGGTTAAGAGCTTCTCCTTAACGGTACAGGGGATCTTGAAAACTTTGGGGTTACTTTCCTTAGTCTGATTGCTACCCACACTAATAACATCCTCCATTTTTCTCTCGGGTTCTTCTATAATAGATTTACCCAAAATGGTTGGATCTTTCTCATGCTCTTCCGATTTCTCTTTCCTTTCATCTGGTTTGTCGGATTCTTGCGCGGTGTATTGCTCCGGTGAGTCGGTAGGTTTCCTTGCCGAAGCATGGTCAACCCTTGAGGTCTCATCCTTCGCTGTCTGACTGAATTTGTTAGTGCGTTGTTGGGTTGGGTTGGATGTTGAAGCAGATATTGTGGTGATGGTGTTTACGAAGTGGATTGGTCCAGGGGGGTTGACAGGTTCTTTTCCGTTAGGAGATAGATGTTTGAATAACTTGCTAGGACTTTTTATTTTTACAGGGGAGGCTGGTGGACTCATAACGGTAGCAGATTTAACCTCTTCAACGTGAATGGGCTTATTATCAATATGCTCTTTGATAGCAGTCAACAGATTACAAATCTTGTTGTTCACGTCAGCCTGCTATTGTTTAAATTTTGCCTCGAGCGTAGTGAGCTGTAGTTCTTGAGATAGAATGAATTTTTTTAAAGTATCTTCACAGCTTTGCCTAGGAATACCTTGTGACGGAAAATGCTCGGACCAAGTGAGTGGTGAGGAGTCATTGAAGGATACAGTTCGCGTTTGGTACCCTCTAAAATCAGGTTTATCCTTCAATGCCTCATACTTTGGAAGTTCCATGCAGTTATAGGTCTCATGAGGGCCATTGCACAGTTTGCATGTAGAAGCGATTCTGCTTACTTGGCTTGAAGGTTTATGAGCTTCGTAAGATTTCATGAGAGACTTGACTCGACCTTCAAGTTCCATAATCTTACGGTCGGGAGTGCTAGAATTGTTCGAAGGCAAAGATATTGCCTTGACTGTTTTGTTCAAATCACGGGGATCATTCTAACTTTCGTTGTCATAGAGAGCAAGATCTTCTATGAGTTCCCATGATTGTTCCGCACTAAGATCACGTAGCTTACCACCGGCCGATTGGTCAATGGCTCGCCTCGTGGAGATGTCGATATGGTCATAAAAGATTTGGTCTTGGAGCCAAAGATCTATGCCATGATGAGGGACTTTTTGGAGTAAGTCCTTGAAACGAGTCCATGCTTCATAAAGAGATTCATTTTGACGTTGTTGGAACATCAAGATGTCATTCCTAAGCTTAGTAGTTCTCCCCGGTGGGAAAAATTGAGCAAGGAAATGAGTGGTGAGATCATCCCATGTGGTGATGGATCCCGCGGGTAAACGCTCAAGCCATTGACTAGCTTGATCCCGTAGAGAGAATTGGAATAGGCGTAAACGGGTAGTCTCTCTAGTTTCAACACCTAGGTCTATGGAGTCTACGATTTTGAGGAAGTCCTTAAGATGTTGGTTTGGATCTTCGGAACAAAGTCCATGGAATGCACATCCGCTTTGCACCAACCGGATGGTGTCAGATAGCAAGGGGGTCACATTGTCTCCGGTGAGCTCAATGGTGTTTCGGTAGCCTTGGTGGCTAGGTCGGGAATACTCTCCTAAGGTTCGGGGCCAAAGGGGTTCTAATGGTGGGTTTTGTTGTGGTGGGATGACGGGTTCAAAGATGTTACCACCTTCCATAATGTCGGATGGTAAAGAGTTACGAACAAAAGCACAAAGAAATAAGATAGACTAAAGAAGACCTAAAAATAAAAACAAAATCTTACTAGAAAGGAATCTAGCAAGTAGACCTAATAAAAAGAAATTCTAACCTAGATAATAACTATTCCCCGGGCTGCGGCGCCAAAAACTTGATGTGTGGGAATCGCAACAGGTTTTACCTCTCGAGGGATCTCGAGAAGCTTACAACCCCCACCAGGTAGTGTACCTGATCGTTGTAGTATAGTATAGTGACCAGTACCGGGGGATTGATCGTTCAGCTTAGGAATAGTGTCGCTAGGATTAGAAAGCCTAATTACTAGTTCTAAAAGTGATGGATGATTATTTTTGTGTTTTTATATTTTTATGAAAGCAAGTAAAATCTCGGGGTTTTGGAAGAGTGGGAGGAATTAGTTGCTATTCAACTAACCCAAAACTAAGATGTAATCAAAATAAAATACTAAAAATGAAAAAATAAACTAATTTATACTAAGGTTGTGAGCAGTAATTGGAGAAAATGTGTTTACTTAGATTTCACTACTCCCTAGATATCTTTTACACGTTAATTACTTGTTATAATTGCATGGATGACGGATCGTATTCCTTAATACCATTCATGGGGTGGCATACATAACTCCCCAATTCTATGAGCTCTTATCTCCTCCTACACCATGCCCAGCACAACTATAGGGATTGTAAACAGTGGCTCATGCATTAAATACAACCAATAAAGACCTAGTACGCCTCGGTTCATGTTTCTTAAGACGTTCAAGCATGTTACCATTTGGAGATCTGCCAGTTTTCTTAAGCCTAACATATAAATCATTCATCCAAGACAAGAATAAACAAGTAATCAACACATAATCAATATCTAGGTTTCATTAGATCTAAGCAAACACAAAAGAGATCTAGCCTAGCATAATGGAATTGAGACAAGAACAAGATATAGACAACCAACACATAGACATATTGATTGAATTAGAAGAACACTTATCTCAATTACAATGCAAGGTATCAAGGGTTTGGAACCCTTGAAAAACCTGTAAAAGTTGCACCAAAATCGTCTTTAGGGTTTCTCCAAAACTTCTCTCCTTTTTAATGTGAAAAACTAGAAAACTATATATAGGAAAATAGGGATGACGGCGTCAAGAACAAAGGTGTGACGCCGTCATATCGCCGCCAAATACTTCCTCGGACGGCCTTGATCTACTTCTGACGCCGTCAAGGCCTAGGCCGTCACAAAAATTACTCTTGACGCCCTGTGTGTGACGCCGTCATCAACTACGGATTTTAATTGTTGAGGTTTGACGCCGTCAAGCAATTACTCTTGACGCCTTCATGTACTGTTCCCAGCATGGAAAATTGAGACTTTGCCGTTTTCTTCACTTTTATGCTCCAAAAAACGTCCAAAATGGCTTCTTTTCCAGAATTCACTCTCCAAGTACCTAAAATCACAAAAGGAACGATTTAGGGCAATATTTGATCAAATAAAGTCGGATTCGGGCTTAAATGACCCCCTAAAAACGGATCATTTTTCTCCTCATCAATAGTGAAGGTATACATGTAGATCCTAGCAAGATAGAAGTGGTCAAGAATTGGAAGGCTCCTACGACACCTTCTGAGATACGCTATTTCTTAGGACTGGCAGGATACTACAGGAGATTTATAGCAAATTTTTCAAAGATTGCTAAGCCTCTCACTATGTTGACTCAGAAGAATAAAAAGTATGAGTGGGGAGATGAGCAAGAAGTGGCTTTTCAGACATTAAAGGATAGTTTGTGTAATGCACCTATTCTGGCGTTACCTGATGGGCCAGATGATTTTGTGGTGTATTGTGATGCGTAGAATCTAGGTTTTGGATGTGTGTTAATGCAAAGGGGGAAGGTGATAGCTTATGCATCACGACAACTCAAGGTTCATGAGAAGAATTATACCACTCACGACCTAGAGCTTGGTGTAGTGGTATTTGCTCTCAAGAATTGGAGACATTATTTGTATGGTATGAAGAGTACGGTCTATACTGATCATAAGAGTCTTCAGCATATTTTTAATCAGAAGGAGTTGAATATGCGTCAAAGAAGATGGATGGAGCTGTTAAGTGATTACAACTGCGACATTCGTTATCATCCTGGAAAAGCGAATGTGGTGGCCGATGCGTTTAGTAGAAAGGAAAGAATTAAGCCAAGGCATGTGCGAGCTATGAGCATAACATTGCCGTCAGGAATTAAGAGTAAGATAATGGCAGCACAAGAGGAGGCTCTCAAGGATGAGAATCTTGTGGCTGAAATGTTGCGTGGTTTAGATCAGCAGATGGAAAGGAAGGAAGATGGTGGACTATATTTCTTAGATCGAATATGGGTTCCACTGGTGGGAGATGTGAGAAAGGTGATCATGGATGAGGCTTATAAGACGAGATACTCGATTCATCTAGGGTCTGATAAGATGTACTAGGATCTTAGAGATGCTTATTGGTGGCCGGGCATGAAGAGGGAGATAGCTGAGTAGGTTAGTCGATGTTTAACTTGTTTGAAGGTTAAGGCTGAACATCAGAAACCCTCTGGATTGTTGCAGCAGCTGCCAATTCCTGAATGGAAGTGGGATAATATAACTATGGATTTCATTACTAAATTGCCTCGCACAAGTAATGGACATGACACGATATGGGTTATTGTGGACAGATTGACGAAGTCTGCACATTTTCTGGCCATTAGTGAAGATTACAAGATGGAGAAGTTGGCAAGGATCTATATAAATGAGATTGTGGCAAGGCATGGTGTGCCTGTGTCTATTATTTTAGATCGGGATAGTCGGTTCACTTCGCGGTTCTGGCAGTCGTTGCAAAAGGCTTTGAATACACGGTTGGATATGAGTACTACTTATCATCCACAAACCGATGGACAAAGTGAGCGAACGATTCAGACGTTAGAGGATTTGCTTCGTGCTTGTGCTATTGATTTTGGAGGAAGCTGGGATACTCATTTGCCTTTGGCTGAGTTTTCTTATAATAACAACTATCATTCAAGCATTAGATGTGCACCGTTTGAGATGTTGTACGGAAGGAGGTGTAGATCACCGGTGTTATGGGCAGAGGTTGGGATGAGTCAGTTAATTGGACCTGAATTGGTACAAGAGACTACGGATATGGTCTTTCAGATTAAAGAAAGACTTAAGGCTGCGAGAGATCATCAAAAGAGTTATACAGATAATCGCCGCAAACCTTTGGAGTTTAGTGTTGGAGATTTTGTGATGTTGAAGGTGTCACCATGGAAGGGTGTTGTGCGTTTCGGTAAGAAAGGCAAGTTAGCACCTAGATATGTTGGGCCATTTGAGATTACGGAGAGGATTGGACTTGTGGCTTATCGGTTGAGATTGCCTGAGGAATTAAGTGGTGTGCATGATACGTTTCACGTGTCTAATTTGAAGAAGTGTTTGGCGGATGCTAGTTTGCATGTGCCACTAGATGAGATTAAGGTTGATAGAACACTTCACTTTGTGGAGGAACCTGTTGAGATTATGGACCAAGAATTTAAGAGTATGAAGCGTAGTAAGATTGCATTGGTAAAGGTACGATGGAATTCCAAATGTGGTCCTGAGTTTACTTGGGAGCGTGAGGATCAAATGAGAGCTAAATATCCTAAGTTGTTTGCTGAAAGGTCTGATGATGCGAGCTGTTAAATCTCGGGACGAGCTTTCCCTAAGTTGGGGATGATGTAACAACCGTGATTTTAGCAGGTTAGTTAGACTTTTAGCCTCGAGTTAATCTAACTTTGTTTGGTATGGTTTGAGTAGTTATATGTGTGTTATTGTGTATTATAGTGTGGTTAGTATTTGAGTTAGCACTAAATCCCTTCGCGTTGTGGCTGTTATTGTGATTTTTGATGATGTTGATTTTGGGAAAGTTCATTTTGATCACCCATGATGTGTAGAAATGACTTGTGTATATTTGGCGTTTTGAGGTTTTGCGTAACGAGTCTTTGTTCAAGTTATTGAGCGTTAGTAAGTTACGGGAATGTTGTTTTTGTGAGGAAATGCTTATGGAGTGTGTAAAAATCTATTTTTGGAAACTTTATTTTGAAAATGAATATTTTCCGGTTTGTCGTAAAATTAAGGTTTATCACGAAAGACGTTAGGTTTTGTTATGGGAACACATAAAATATTAAAAGTATGAGGTTTTGAGTGTAATAAATAAATTAATAAAAAAATATATATATTAATAGGGGAAAAAGGAAACCAAATTTGATACCAAATACAACTCTAAGCCTTAAGGGTTATCCAAAATAATTATAAATACAAAATCAGAACTCCCCAACCCCTTTTTCCTGCATATTGAGTCGACCACAAGGAGGAACAAGAAGAAAAAATTAGGGTTTCATAATTGTCTAGCAATAATCAAGAATCAAGGTAAAATCTTTAACCCTTATGTGTAATTAATTAATTATTGTTATGATTCATGTAATATTTAATATGATGGAATCTAGGGTTGATATTCTTCTGTAAATTATTGAAGTAAAACATGTTAGGATGATTAGATGTTAATAATATGGTTAATGGTTAAGGGAATTGAGTGTTAAACGCGTTAGATTATGTGTTAGGGTTTGGACAGAAAACTAAGGCTGTAAATATGTGAGTGTAAATAACAGATGATGAAGAGTTAAGTCACAAATTTTAGGTCTAAATTGAAGTATAATGAAAGAGCTTTCCAAAAAGTCCAGCCACGATCGATTTTAAGGTAGGGAAGTCGGTCTTTTGATTTTTCTTTGTTAAGGTGTCAAAGCTGTCAAACTGGGACAGATTTTAGGTAAAAGTTTGAGGGTGTCATGTGGTTGTAAAAGTGGTATTTTGACTTGGCCTTCTGGAAAAGTTAAGTATTAGGTTATATTAGACTACCAAGAAGAGGATTCGCGATAAAAACTTGTGGAAGTAATTATTAAAAATCAAAATTTTTTGGTGTGCGTTCAGATCCGAATTTGAGTAGTTGACAAGTTTGAATTTCTTATGAGTAGTTGTGTGTGTTATTGGTCCATGGCCTTCTGGGGTTAGCTTCTATGCTTATGAGAGACCATGGTAAATGTTTTGTGTGAGTTGTTGAGCTTTATTCGTCGTGATTTTATGTGGGTGAATGTACCCAAAAATTCTGCATTTTCTGATTTTAAGAATGCAAGGGATTTAGTGAGTATTAAGTTATGGTAGTGGTTAGTGTGGTGTCTAGGAGATCCATGGTGGGTCATATGAGTCTTAGACATCCATCATATGTGTATTACATGGGTTGTAGCTTTTAGCTTGACCTTGTGTAATGTGGATTATTTTGTGTGCTATAGATTGTGAATTGTTTTGTGGAAGCTGCGGAGTTTAAGGTGAGTTCATAGTCCCATATTTTTAACTTGTTTTAAACTTGGGATGGGAATGATGCTTGTCTTAAATGATTTAAATTACTGTGATTATGTGTATGGGTGTTAAAGAGCTTGGACTTTTAATGTTATCGTATTTATGCTATATGTGAATGGTAATGATGTGATGTGTGATAGCTGTGTGGTCCAATTGGGAGGGTGCTTACCCTGTTGCTCGTGCATACGACCTAATTGGAGAGTAGCATCCCTACTCACTATTTTTGAGTTGTGTGGTCTGATCGGAGGGTATTAATTTACCCATTATTTTAGGAGCGGGGGTAACGTTCCGGCCCGGTATGTTGTGAATTTGGATCGGTGGGCACGTTCCGCCCGATGGTTGCCTTATGTGTGATGTTGCCTAGTAATATATGTAGCTTACATGATAACTATAATTATTTGTCCAGCTATGTTTTATAATCACAGTGATTTTGGTTGCCTTGTGTGTTGAGTCTCAAACCTATGAATCTCACCAACGCTATGTTGACATTTTAAGCATCATTTTCAGGTGAGCATTCTAAGACCAAAGTTGAGGACAGCAATTAGGCGAGACTTAGTTGCATGGAGACTTACTTATGTTTTGGGATTTGATTTTATTTGGATTTGGATATGATACATTTATGTTTTCTGTTTGGTACTTTCAAATCTATTGAAGATACCTTTTGGATTTTGTTTTGGTTATTTATCTTTGGGTATTGTTACAACACTGTGTATTGGTACATTGCTCTATTTATGTGCATGTAGTTGTTCTCTATGTTGACACCAGGTGTTGTGATGATATCTATGAAGTTACACCCGCGCATTTCCGCCATGGTGGGGTGTGACACTTCGGACCATATTGAGAATGGTTCTATTCTTTCTCTCCACCACTCCATTTGTTGTGGGGAGTAAGGAGCCATTAGAAATCTCCGGATCCCATTATCCTCACAAAATTTGTTAAATTCTTTTGATAAAAATTCTCCACCTCTATCGGATCTCATGGATTTAATTGTTAAACCTTTCTCTTTTTCTACCATAACTTTAAATGTCTTAAAAGCTTCAAAAGCTTGGGATTTTTCTTTTAGAAAATATACCCAAGTTTTTCTTGAAAAATCATCGATAAAAAGCATGAAGTAAAGATTCTTACCATGAGAGGGTGGAGAAATGGGACCGCACAAATCCATGTGAATTAGTTGGAGAGGCTCCTTAGCTCTTGATGTCGCTTCGTTTGGGAACGAACTCCTAGCATGCTTCCCAAGAAGGCATCCTTCACACACTTGATTGGGATGATCAATTTGATCTAACCCTTTCACCATTCCCTTTAAGGATAATAACTTTAAGTCAGCAACGTTTAAGTGCCCATACCTCATATGCCAAAGCCACGAATGATCCTTTAAACAACTCTTTAAGCACTAAGCTTCATCATGCTGAATGTTTAGAAGGAACATTCAGTTTTTAGTCATAGGGACTTTAGCTATGAGTTTTCCTTCGGGATTTCTTATTGTAGCACTACGATCTTTGAAATGAATATCGTAGTTTTTCTCTAAAAGTTGTCCCACACTTAAAATGTTACTTTTAATGTTGGGCACATTGTATACGTCCGAAATATATTGGTGACTTCCATCTTTAGCTCCGATAAGTATCTTACCTTTTCCTTTCACCGGTGCCTTTGATTCATCTCCAAAGGTGACATTACCTTTACTTTCCTCCATATCCACGAACAAGTCTTCTTCACCCGTCATATGGTTACTCGCAGCGGAATCTATATGCCATGGTTCTATCCTCTCTTCTTGTTCGTCACGTCTTGCCATGAGCAAGGTAAGCTCATCTTTGTCTTCTACCTCCACAAGATTAGCTTTTTCTTAAACTTGTCTTGAGCTACTACACTCACTAGCATAATGACCATATTTGCGACAATTATAACATTGTATTTGGGGCTTACCTCCTCTTTGAGATTGAAAACCTCTCCCACGACTTCTTTGATATGAAAACCATTGGTTTTCATCTTCTTTCTTGACATCTTTTCTTCCTCTTCCTCATCCTCGGCCTTGGAAACCACCACGACCTCGAAAAATACCGCGTCCTTGTCCTTGCTCCTTTCCATGTAGAAAGCTCTTTTCTCTTTCTTTGAAAGAGACCTTCGAGTATAAAGCTTGCTCCAAGGGTTCTTTCCCCCTTCTTTTCTTCAACTTCTCTTCATGGGCTTGTAAAGATCCCATGAGTTGATCAGTGGTCATAGAGTCTATGTCTTTTGAATCCTCTATGGTCACGACAATGTAATCAAAGCTTGGTGGCAAAGAGCGAAGAATCTTTTCTATCACCCTTGTGTCACTCAAGCTTTCACCATTTCTCTTCATTTCATTTGAAATGCTCAAGATACGAGTGAAATAATCCAAAATGGTTTCGGATTCCTCCATTTGGAGCTTTTCGAACTCTCCTCTAAGAGTTTGAAGGCGTACGTTTTTCACCTTGTCAATTCCTTTGAAAGCATTTTGAAGGATCTCCCACGCTTCCCTAGAAGTGGTTGCATTTGCAACTTTCTCAAACATCGCATCATCAAGACATTGATAGATGAGTGTAAGAGCACTTTGATCCTTTTTTCTTGCCTTTTGCAATTCCACCCTTTGGGCGGCATTCAACAAACCTTCATCATCAACTTTCTCAACACCTTTCTCGACTATCTCCCACACATCATGTGAACCGAGTAACGCCTTCATTCGAATACACCAACTACCATAGTTGTCTTTGGTAAGACGAGGAAATTGGAACAAGTTCATTGCACTTGACATCTCGATCTTCTAGCTCTGATACCACTTTGTTGGAAAACACGATGGCCTTTTAGGCTTATAGGAAGAGGGGAATACTTAGAGAATTTTTACAATGGAACTTTATTACTTTAAGCTTTGCTTCATGTGGTACATACAAATTCTTCACCCTACACCTATTTATACTACTCCATGGAAGGTTCTAGAATCCAGATATTTTCCATGGATAATTACTTACATCAGCATCCTAATCTTAATTCTAGATCATTCTTGATACATCATTATCCTTATCAACATATCTAGTTCTAGATACTTCCTACTAGAAAAGTTCAACTAGATATTGTTATCATATTCTAGATACTTCTTGTAGTCATCATCTACTACAATATTCTAAACACTTCTATAGATATCATTCTACGATATTCTAGAAGCTTCCATACCATTCTACGACTTTCTAGAAGCTTCTATACCATTCTATGTTATTCTAGAATCTTCTTGATCACGGGCTTGGGCTTTTATGGATAGTCCAATCTTTATTGGACTAAATCAAGTTTACGATCCAACAATGCCTACATCCTGAAAGTTACCAAGGAGAGCACGAGTTTCGGAATGAGCGTAAGATGATTTTTAACTTCAACCATGGAAACATTATCCCCTTCATTGGTTATTGTGATGAAGGCGAGGAGAAGATTATAGTTTTTGAATATGCTAGTAATGGCAGCCTGGACTGTCATCTCGAAGACAAGGATAAGAGACATTGCTTGACATGGGAACGTCATCTAAAGATTTTCTTAGGGGTCGCAAGAGGACTTGACTACCTTCACTCGGGTCTTGGGGAGGAAAGCAAAGTAATACACAGAGATGTAAAGAGCGGAAACATATTACTGATGATAATATGGAAGCAAAAATATGTGATTTTGTGTCTTACCATTCATCTGGTTCAACTACATTTTGTGGCAGGTAACTAATCAAGGGGACTTTAAGCAAAAAGTGACTGAGAGCTAATTCATATGGATTGTTGGAGTAATTACTTATTTACTCGTCGCAAGTTCAGTTTCTTAAGAGCTTTATTTTTTTTTATGAGAACAGTAATAAGTGGAACTTTGAGTTGTATGCTTGTATGAATTGTTGGTTGTGCGTGTGTTCTGATGTAAGGTGTGCTTGCACGTTCTAATATCTTTTCACCTTTGCCTTATTTCTTTGAATAAGGCGAATATAAAAAATGCACTGCTTTCTTTTTCTTGTTAATCCATATCAGTTTATGCTTCCTTATTTTTTATTTTTTAAAAAGCAATTAAGCATTTCATTCAATCACCAAATAATACAATACAGTAATGACAATATACAACTTCACATAACACCTCACAACATAATCCTTTTTAGTATAATCCAAATCAGGAGTGGAAATGGTAGCAAGCATATAGAGAACCTGTTAACCATCACGATCAGCAGTGATGTTATCTTAAAACCCCATGCAGCACATATAATAAAATAAGATAATATGCCGTTCACAATAAATAAACAAGGTTTATGAACGCTAGGGGGCTTTCTTTTTCATAGTATCAAAGTTTTTTCGTTTTTTTGAAACATAGAACAAACCATTCGAAAAGACTTAAACTCCAAATAGATGAATCAAAGCACTGATCGACAAATACTCAATATAGAAAAGGAATTCTGAAAATATTGTCCAATAAATGAAACACATCAAATTGATAATGTGTAATGTCTATGAAAGCATTAATTCAAAATCCTGATTGAAATGTTATATTAAATAAATGAAGTCAATGTTTTATGGTCCATTTTTTAATCTTAAGCTAACCCTTCATTTATTTGAACCTTCCTTCAAGATTATTAATATTATCACTAATCACACCAAGCATATTCTAATGTATTATTTAGATAAAAGTGATGTTGACATGTGAATTACCTGGATACAACTGCTCATCTGAATGGTTCTAGTATCTTTTTTACTACACTGCTTGTTAAAGGAGTGTTTGGGACAAGCCATGTCTCAGTAACAGAACATATGCAAGCCACTACAATGGATCAATTCCTTGTAACTTGGAGTTTCTTTGATATGACTGTACCTTTCTAGTAATTATATACTTTCTATTTGGCCTTGGGAGGAAATAGTGAGTATATGATGAAAGGAGGAGATCTAAATTGGAGAAATGTACCATAAAGTAGGGTTGATGATTGTAAAGGGTAAGTGGCTTGGGTGGGTGATGTATGATGAGTAGAATAGAGGGGTGTGTAAGATGAACCTTCTTGGTCCACTAAATATATCACCATAGGAGGTAATAGTTGGTCATCATTGAGGGTGTGTGTTTTCATACAACTGAAGCCTTTCTTGAGAAGGAAATGTAGGTTGTTATGGAAGAGCCCCCCAATGGATGGGTTATGGGTACCTAGTGAAGCCACACACCTTATTTGTCTTAGCCTTTGTGGGTGCTGGTTGAATGGTTTTGATGGATAGGTGATGTGAAAATGTAGCTAGATGGTAGGTGCTATGAAAGGTGAATCTTGAGTATAAGCTGGCATGGTTCAAGATAAAAGTGCAGCTTGACTCTGTGATGTATAAGAAGTGGTTTTGAAGACTGGTTCTGTTATTGAAGAAGACTGTCCGCAATTGCTTATTGCAGTGTGTTTTTGAAAAGTATAGCTAGTATAGCTTGTTCTTAGTATGTCCCTAAATGAGTATGTTCATTCCAGGTGTGAATAATTGAATTTGTAAACTGTTATTGATTGATATTAATATAATGATTCACCTTTTGCACAAAAAAAAATAGAGACAAAAGCAGGGCAGATCTAAATATCTGTAGTTCTATAAGCGAACTCAAAAATAACCAAACGTATAAATGTACATACTCACAAATATCGAAAATAATGTCTTATCCAAAGGTAAATCCTAAAAAAAATTCTAATTCCTGTGGACAAGATCAAGCGCGCTACCCAAAACTTTAATTCCAAGCTTGGAAATGGATATCATGTCTTCAAAGAGGGCAGCTCTTTAAACGCTAGCAAAACTGCAAAGCTTTCATTCTCTCACACGGTGATAACTACTCAAAGTGGACCTTGAGTGACTTTAGGGATGAGCTTGAGATACTACTATACCCAGGTTCTACCATAATGTGATGATGATGAGATGATTATGGTCAATATATATATATATATATATATATATATATATATATATATATATATATATATATATATATATATATATATATATATTCAGAACGAAACAAGAATTAACCAAAAAAATAGAGTTTTAATAGTAGTTTGTTACTGTGCAAATGTTGAGAGTTCTGATATTGTTCTAGTGATAACTAGTTATAAGGCCCGTGCACGCACGGGGTTCACACATTTTTTTTTAATTTGTTGTTAACGTAAATTCCACTCAACTTCAAATGGGATAAAAGGTGCCTGCAAAAAAATTGTATAATTAATTAATTATATCCTGATGAGTATAATGAATAATAATATTTCTAATATATTTGTGTTTTAGTAATTCAAAGAACACATATGTGATTTTGATAGCTTTATGTGATCTATTCTTTTTGTAGGTGTTTGCAATTGCAGAATTACACTGAGCCGGATATCAATATATGTGCATTATGTTTAAACTTCTACATGCCTATGGTTAGTAACAGCTCTACTTAATTATAAGTTCTCATGTAGACTAAGATAAACCATGAAGAAAAAAGATGAAACAAACAAATCATTACATCAATGGAAATTCCAAAAGATATATAGTCAATTAGTACAATACTCCATTGATGCGTGGGAATCGCAACAGGCTTTACCTCTCGAGGGATCTTGAGAAGCTTACAACCCCCACCAGGCAGTGTACCTGATCGTTGTAGTATAGTATAGTGACAAGTACCGGGGGATTGATCGTTCAGCTTAGGAATAGTGTCGCTAGGATTAGAAAGCCTAAATACTAGTTCTAAAGGTGAGGGATGATTATTTTTGTGTTTTTATATTTTATGGAAAGCAAGTAAAAATCTCGGGTTTTGGAAGAGTGGGCGGAATTAGTTGCTATTCAACTAACCCAATACTAAGATGCAATCAAAATAAAATACTAAAAATGAAAATTAACTAATTTATACTAAAGTTGTGAGCAGTAATTGGAGAAAATGTGTTTACTTAGATTTCACTACTCCCTAGATATCTTTTACACGTTAATTACTTGTTATAATTGCATGGATGACGGATTGTATTCCTTAATACCATTCATGGGGTGGCACACATAACTCCCCAATTCTATGAGCTCTTATCTCCTCCTACACCATGCCCAGCACAACTATAGAGATTGTAAACAGTGGCTCATGCATTAAATACAAGCAATAAAGACCTAGTGGGCGTTGGTTCATGTTTCTTAAGATGTTCAAGCATGTTACCAATTGGAGATCTGCCAGTTTTCTTAAGCCTAACATATAAATCATTCATCCAAGACAAGAATAAACAAGTAATCAACACATAATCAACATCTAGGTTTCATTAGATCTTAGCAAACACAAAATAGATCTAGCTTAGCATGATAGAATTAAGACAAGAACATGATATAGACAACCAACACATAGACATATTGATTGAATTAGAAGAACACTTATCTTGATTAATCATTCAAGGTATCAAGGGGTTGGAACCCTTGAAAAACCTGTAAAGTTACACCAAAATCGTACTTAGGGTTTCTCCAAAAACTTCTCTCTCTAAATGTGAAAAATTAGAAAACTATATATAGAAAAATAGGTTTGACGGCGTCAAGAGTAATCTTGTGACGCCGTCACCTCGCCGCCAAAACAATCCTCGGACTGCCTAGATCTACTTCTGACGCCGTCAAGACTTATATACTTCCAGGCTGTCATGACTCTTTTACTCTTGACGCCCTTCCCACGTGACGCCGTCAAATCTGTTCTGGGTAGTCATGGAAATTCATCAAATTTGCTCTTGACGCCATCAAGGTTTTGCTCTTGACGCCGTCACCTACTGTTCCCAGCATGGAAAATTAAGACTTTGGCGTTTTCTTCACTTTTATGCTCCAAAAACGTCCGAATTGCTTCCTTTTCCAGATTTCACTCCCAAAGTACCTAAAATCACAAAAGGAACGATTTAGGGCAATATTTGATCAAATAAATTCGAATTCGGGCTTAAATGACCCCCTAAAAACGGATCATTTTTCGCCTCATCATATACCCTTACACTTGAGATTTGCTTGTCCTCAAGCAAATGCGCTTTTATTCTACTCAAAAGACAAGTTAGGGGTCATTTAACACTAATATAAAAGTAATTACAACAAATAATCGTTCCACTAAAGACCAATAGACAAGCACGGAGGTCATACACAAGCACCTCACAAATAGTGTTTAGATACTCACATCTCTCGGGTGTAAAAAAGTGTAAATTACAATATGGAAATAGAAGATATCTCTCACTACCTGTCATAGCAAAATAGATTACCATAGGCTTGGGAAAGGATCAAACCTCCACCACATGGCATAAGCACCTAGGATAAACTATCAAAGAGGTCTTTTAAAGGGTTGTAACCTTAGGTGTAGGGATATGAAATGCACGGTTTTGTTGGATAAAGGAAGTTTTACTGGTGGCGGGTTAACAATCTTGGTTAATTACATGTACAATGTGGCGTTGCTAAGCCAAGACTAGACTCGATTTAAGCTAATAAATCAAAAAGAACAAAAACATAAAATAAACATAGAATGTAAAGGGATGGTAGTCCGTTTTTTTTTTTTTTTTTTTTTTTTTTTTTTTTTTTTTTTTTTTTTTTTGCATACACTCTTACCCTACCATCCAAAATAATACATCATAGGGGATGAACATTCCCCTTACACTTGAATCTTTACATACTTTACATTAAACTAATCTAATGACTCGAATTAAGAAAATCAAAACACTTGGAGCACTTTTAAGATTACGTACATATGGGGGTAATAAAATGATGTTCTTCCCCATTACTCCATAAATAAGTACTTTACCCATGAGTCCCAATCGTCCCAAAACAATATGTACAAGGATATGACTCGACTTAGCAACTATGTAATCAATTAGAAAGTTAACTTAGAGTTTAACAAATAACAATAATGCACTAAAAATGAGCGCATACATGGAAGGCTAAGGCGATTTGGTTGTACATTTAAGTGGGGTGTAACAAATTCTTCCTTTAAGTAAAATGCTTAAAGTTAGAAACGAAAAGATAGGCTCGGAGGGGTGTACTAGGGGTTTCGTGTACTAAAAATGAGTACAACGCTAAGGGTGTGGGAAAAATTAGTTGACTTAACTAGCCAAGTAATATGACTTAAATGGTCAAGTAATTATGATACGGGTTTAACACAAGGGTGATCCTAATGCCTCTTATCATGTAGTAAATCCTACCACACGAATGTAGTCTCACTAGCGGTCTCGGGATGCATCACTAACGCAAGTTCTAGAATCTAAATGCTACCGGTACACTCATAAGCACTAATAATAAATGCTTTTCCTATCAAATCTAAAGGCGAACCTCACATTTTTGGGTGGAAAATTTTTCTGAATATACGGTTATGTGCTAGTCATACAATCTCCTATCCATGAGACGCTTGCTATGGCTAAAGTTTCACTCCTAGATGTTGTAAAAAAATTTTAAATTTGGCTCTAAAATTGCACTAACAAGTATTTCTCATAGTTTTATTACACATCTACCATTAAACAAAACAAACTCAAGCGAAAGTGCATATGTAAGGTATCATCTTTTTACCCTCCCCTTACACTTAAGATGAACATTGTCCCCAATGTTCAAGTAAAGAATGTAAAAGTGAAAAAGTAAAGAGAATGAAATCAAATACTCCCCTGATTCGCTCGGTATGGATAATAAGGTGGCTAGGTTAAATCTTCCTCCAAGAAAATGAACAATCAAAGCTTCCCTTCCAGAATATAAATCATCTCCTTGTCATACATAACCTGTAAAACCTGACAAAATAGACAAGACAACCTCGCGTAAAATCGGCGGCATCCTATATAAGTTACTAAATCCTAGAAAACAAGATAAGATATAATGCTTGTGGAATGAAGTTTGCAGATCTCCTGGAGATTATAAAACTTAATAATTCACAAAAACCATAAGACTCCATTAGAAAAACAAAACCGGTAAAATTTCCAGATTTTAACTCCTGACGCCGTCAAGAGTAAACCCCTGACGCCGTCATAATGGACCTGCAGAAATTCTTATGTTAAGTTTCCAGAAAATTTCTGGAAAAACTTGGTCCTACTTCCTGGAAAATCCTGCAAAACTTCATTATGACTCAATACAAGCATTTGACTCTAACAAATACGAATATACACGCTCATTTAATATTATGGAGAATCATGATCGGTTTGTTTCTTAAAAACATATTTGGGGGTTTCCCCTTACACTTATCTTTTGCAAAAATACTTCTATGTGGAGTTAAGACTAGGCCAAAACAACAAAGTAAAGTATTTCCACCTTTTAGTTTAGAGACATGATCTACCAACAATAAAAATTAAGCATGCATACGGAAGCAAATGACAATCAAACAAATAAAATCACACAAAACATGGGTTGCCTCCCAAGAAGCGCTTTTCTTTATTTACGAGTCTTGTAGCTAGACTCAAGGTCATGGGTTACTACGTGATCTCATCATCAAACGTCACATCCTCCTCACTAATCATTTCATTGTTATTTTCTTGGTAGTGTTTTACACGTTGTATGTTAACCGTGAATTCCCTACCTTCATCATCAATTAACACTACCGCTCCAAATTTAGAAGAATTCTTTACCGTGAACGGTCCATACCATCTAGACTTAAGTTTTCCCGGATATAATCTCAACCGAGAATTGTATAATAGGACCTTGTCCCCCTCTGAAAATTCCTTGGGTTTCTTAATTCTCTGGTCATGCCATCTTTTAGCTCTTTCTTTATATGTGATGGAGGATTCGTAGGCTTCTAGTCTAAGCTCATCAAGCTCGTGTAATTGCAAAAACCTATTATTTCCAGCAGTTGTGTAATCTAAGTTGCATGTTTTAAGCGCCCAATAAGCCTTGTGTTATAATTCTACCGGTAAGTGACATGCCTTACCATACACCATGCGGAATGGGGTCGTTCCAATAGGTGTTTTGTAGGCAGTTCGGAATGCCCATAAGGCTTCGTCGAGTTTAAATGACCAATCCTTTCTGTTTTGACTAACCATTTTTTCAAGTATTCTTTTAATAGCTCTATTGGTGTTTTCGACTTGGCCATTGGTCTGTGGATGATAGGCGGTGGAGAATCGATGAGGTACTCCATACCTCTTCATGACCTTTTCCATTTGTGCATTGCAAAAATGTGTTCCCCTATCACTGATGAGAGCTTTCGGAATCCCGAATCTTGCAAAAAGCTTTTTCAGGAAATGAATGACTACTCTTGCATCATTGGTCCTAAGGGCTTGTGCCTCAACCCATTTTGAAACATAGTCAATGGCGACTAAGATGTACTGGTTCCCCCTGAGAATGGAAAGGGTCCCATGAAGTCAATCCCCCAAGCATCGAATACCTCACAAACTTGTATAAAGTTCTGAGGTGCCTCATCCCTATGTGATATATTTCCGGCTCGTTAACATGCATCGCACGCCTGCACCATTTCTTTTACATCACGGAAAATTATGGGCCAATAGAATCCCGCATCGAGAATCTTTCGGGCGGTAACGTTTATCCCATGATGCCCGCCAGAGGGACCAGAGTGACATTCCCTCATAATCTTTACTGCCTCATTTTCCAAAACACAACGCCTTATTATGTGGTCAGGACACCTTCAGAATAAAAAGGGTTCATCCCAGAAGTAGTACTTTAACTGGGAAAAGAACCTCTTCCTTTCGTACTTAGTCAGGTGTTCAGGAACGAGTCTACTTGCGAGGTAATTAGCAAAATCGGCGTACCACGGCTCCGAGTCACTCACGAACATGAGTTGTTCGTCAGGAAATGAATCCCTAATCTCACTTCTATCGTGCTCATCCAAGGGGTTCTCGAGACGAGATAGATGATCTGCGGCCAGATTTTCTGCCCCCCTCTTATCACGAATCTCAACATCGAATTCTTGTAGCAACAAGATCCACCGAATTAGTCGTGGCTTAGCATCCTGCTTCGCGAAGAGATATCTAAGAGCCGAGTGATCAGTGAAGACGACTATTTTTGAAAGGACAAGATATTGTCGGAATTTGTCGAATGCAAATACTACGACCAATAGTTCTTTCTCGGTAGTGGAGTAGTTCTCTTGAGCGGGATTCATGGTTTTGCTAGCGTAGTAAATAGGTTGGAAAAGCTTGTCGCGTCGTTGACCTAATACAGCCCCGACAGCGAAGTCGCTAGCGTCACACATGATTTCGAATGGTAACTCCCAGTTGGGTGTGATCATGATTGGAGCTTGAGTGAGTTCCCTTTTTAAGAGATCGAATGCATCCTTGCATTCTTGGGAAAAATCGAACGGAGCATCCTTCACAAGTAATTGAGTCATGGGCCGAGCGATTTTGGAGAAATCTTTGATGAATCTCTGATAAAACCCGGCATGCCCCAAGAAGCTGCGTATTGCTTTGACAGTTGTGGGGTATGGTAACTTAGATATAGCTTCAACTTTAGCTTGGTCTACCTCTATTCCATTTCCTGAGATCTTATGTCCTAACACAATCCCTTCCTTCACCATGAAATGACATTTTTCCCAGTTTAGCACCAAGTTGGTTTCCTCGCACCTTTTAAGCATCTTTTCTAGATTAGCAAGACAGCGGTCGAAGGAGTTCCCGAAGACTGAAAAGTCATCCATGAACACTTCCATGCTGTCTTCCATGAGTTCGTGAAAGATTGCGGTCATGCATCGCTGGAAAGTGGCGGGGGCATTACATAGCCCAAAAGGCATCCTTTTGTAGGCGAATGTTCCATAAGGGCAGGTAAACGTGGTCTTTTCTTGGTCCTCAGGTGCTATGGGAATCTGAAAATATCCAGAGAATCCATCCAAGAAGCAATAGTACTCGTGTCCAGATAATCTTTCCAACATCTGATCAATGAATGGTAAGGGAAAGTGGTCTTTCCTCGTGGCGTCATTGAGCTTTCGAAAGTCGATGCATACCCGCCATCCAGTGACAGTTCTCTGGGGCACCATCTCACCCTTGTCATTCTTTACTACAGTCATTCCACCTTTTTTAGGTACAACCTGTACAGGACTGACCCATGGGCTATCCGAGATCGGGTAAATCAATCCTGCATCTAAAAGTTTTATGACTTCTTTCTTCACTACTTCCTTAATGTTAGGGTTCACGCGCCTCTGGGGTTGCACGGTAGGTTTATAGTCTTCTTCCATGAGAATCTTATGTGTGCAAAAAGTTGAGTCAATCCCCTTAATGTCGGCTACACTCCATGCAAGCACCCCCTTGTATTTTTTTAGGACCTCTAAGAGTTTAACTTTTTGTTCATGTTCCAAGGAGGAGTTTATGATTACCGGGAGTTGACTCTCTCCCTGAAGAAAGGCATACTCCAAATGGTTAGGGAGCTCTTTAAGATCTACGTCAGGGGGCTCGATAATAGAAGGTTTGAGCTTGTTTTCGGGCTTTCGGAGCTCGAGCTGCTCCGTTGCCTCCTGTCTGGGGTAGAAGGAGACTGCATTAACATCCTCCATCTTTTCTACCTCCAGTAAAGGCAGAAAGCCTTCGTCACGTAGCCAGCCTTCATCGATCCGTTCATCGACACAACTATCAATGACATTTGTGAGTTCATCTACTTCCCCGATAAAATAGAGCCGGTTGGCTGCTTCGAGAGAGAGGTCCATAGAATCCTTAATGTCGAAGGTTGTGCTATCGTCTCCCACTCGTAATTTTAATTTGCCATCGTAGACATCGATGACAGCACGAGCGGTAGCAAGAAATGGTCTACCTAAGATGATGGGTACCAAGTCATCCTCCTCCATATCCAGGATTACGAAGTCAACCGGGAATTTGAATTTCCCAACTTTGACTAGCACATTCTCGCATATCCCTACGGGGTATTTGACCGATCTATCGGCTAGTTGGATGTTCATACGGGTAGGCTTCAATCCAAAGTATCCTAGTCTACGGAACATAGAGTGGGGCATGAGATTTATACTTGCTCCTAAATCAGCAAGAGCATTCTTGATTGATAGAGGTCCTATGGAGCAAGGCAGGGTGAAGCTGCCCGGATCATCTACCTTCTTTGGTAGCCCTCGATGGGTCACCACTGAGCATTCTTCCCCTAGGGTTACAAGACCCTCGAGTTTCTTCCTGTTAGCGAGTAGCTTTTTGAAGTATGTGCTATACTTTGGCATGTGATAGCAAGCATCAAGAAGAGGTATGGTGACAACTGAGTCTTTTAGGTATGACAAGAACCTCTTGTTATCATTCTCAGTTTTCTGGTTCCTTAATCGGGACGGGAATGGGATTCTCACAGGTTGGTTAGGCAGGGCCGATGGGGAAGGGCTCGTCAAGGGTGGTTGGTCTGGGGTGCCAACGTCGACATCCTCCTTCTCCTCCCCAGGTTTGTCCGGATCAAGGGTGATGGGGGACGAGTCTGGGTAAGGAGGGTCCTTGGTTGTCGTTCCAGCTCGTGTGGTTATCGCGAGCATGGGGTCTTTTTTTCTTACTAATGGCATCTGAAGATTATCTAAGGCTGAGTTAAGCTTGTTGAAAAATTCTCCAATACCTTCCTGATGCTCGTCGAAAAGCTCATTAAGGCCTTTCATTTGCAAGTCTTTTTATTGAGTGAAGTGACCAAGGTCATCTTCGAAATTGCTCCTGATCTTGAATTCAGGGCCTTCCTCCCCTTCTCCTTTCTTTACCAGATTTCCCCAAAGGGTGTAATCGTCATTTTGGTAAAAAGGCAAAAGGGAGGGATCAGCATAAATGTCCCCTCCTGATAAGCATGCATGTTCAGTAGTGGTTGCTCCTTCACATTCTTCCACCTCATGCGGGCCCCCACAGTAATCGCAGATCAAGTAAGGATTTGACAGCTGTTTAGGTAATTGCGATCCAGATAGGAATTCCACTCTCTTGTGAATTTTTCTCAACCGATCCGAGGTGATTTCAGAAATGCTAACAGTCGACTCAGTTTCATCCCAAGTGTCATCCTGGTCCTGAGCATATTCTTCAATCCTATCCCATCCTTCCTCGGCACTAAGATTGGCCAATCTTCCTTTTCTAGATTGGTTAATTCCATTTCGGTCTTTAGAGGAGATATTATCGTAGAAGATTTGGACCAAGAGCCAAAGCTCAATGCTATGATGGGGAACTTGTCTTATTAAATCTTTGAATCTATTCCACGATTTATGGAAGGGTTCATCCTTCCCCTTCCGGAAACGGAGGATCCTATCTCTAAATGCTGAGGTTTTTCCAGGTGGAAAGAACTTCTCATAGAACTTGGATATGAGTTGCTCCCATGTGAAAATAGATTCGGAAAGGAGTTTGTCATACCATTCTTGGGCTTTTTCATATAAGGTGAAAGGAAAGAATCGCAATCGGGATGTGTTTCTAGTAGCCCCATCCGTATGGATGGTGTCCACTATTTTCAGGAAGTCCTTGATGTGTTGGATTGGATTTTCCTCGTCTAGTCCGCGAAACTTACACACACTTTTGACAAGCCAAACATCGTTTGCATGCAAGACCTCGTTGGTGTGTTCGTTTGGGTAGACAATGGCATTTGAGAAGCCATGAGAGGTTGGGGAGGAGTAGTCTTTAAGACGCTTAGGAATGGGGGTTGCGGGAGTACTAGTGTTGTCGTTGGGTTAGGAGCTAGGGGTTGAGACATGGTTTTCTGAATTTTCTTCAGAGAGAGGTGCATCAAAATTGATGGCAACGTTGGATGGTTCAGAAGTTGAGCGATATTGTCTCAATCTATGCAGTTCTCTTTCAGGTTCCGCATAAGGCAAGACAAGGTTTCGAGTGGAACTACGACTCCTAGTGATCCTAAGGTTAAGGGATTCGTCATTTGCCATGATGGCAAGTGGTGAAGAGTTACGAACAAAGGCACGAAGAAATAAGATAGACTAAAGAAGACCTAAAAATAAAAAAATCTCACTAGAAAGGAATCTAGCAAGTAGACCTAATAAAAAGAAATTCTAACCTAGACAATAACTATTCCCCGGGCTGCGACGCCAAAAACTTGATGCGTGGGAATCGCAACAGGCTTTACCTCTCGAGGGATCTCGAGAAGCTTACAACCCCCACCAGGCAGTGTACCTGATCGTTGTTGTATAGTATAGTGACAAGTACCGGGGGATTGATCGTTCAGCTTAGGAATAGTGTCGCTAGGATTAGAAAGCCTAAATACTAGTTCTAAAGGTGAGGGATGATTATTTTTGTGTTTTTATATTTTATGGAAAGCAAGTAAAAATCTCGGGTTTTGGAAGAGTGGGCGGAATTAGTTGCTATTCAACTAACCCAATACTAAGATGCAATCAAAATAAAATACTAAAAATGAAAATTAACTAATTTATACTAAAGTTGTGAGCAGTAATTGGAGAAAATGTGTTTACTTAGATTTCACTACTCCCTAGATATCTTTTACACGTTAATTACTTGTTATAATTGCATGGATGACGGATTGTATTCCTTAATACCATTCATGGGGTGGCACACATAACTCCCCAATTCTATGAGCTCTTATCTCCTCCTACACCATGCCCAGCACAACTATAGGGATTGTAAACAGTGGCTCATGCATTAAATACAACCAATAAAGACCAAGTGCGCGTTGGTTCATGTTTCTTAAGACGTTCAAGCATGTTACCAATTGGAGATCTGCCAGTTTTCTTAAGCCTAACATATAAATCATTCATCCAAGACAAGAATAAACAAGTAATCAACACATAATCAACATCTAGGTTTCATTAGATCTAAGCAAACACAAAAGAGATCTAGCCTAGCATGATAGAATTAAGACAAGAACATGATATAGACAACCAACACATAGACATATTGATTGAATTAGAAGAACACTTATCTTGATTAATCATGCAAGGTATCAAGGGGTTGGAACCCTTGAAAAACCTGTAAAGTTACACCAAAATCGTACTTAGGGTTTCTCCCAAAACTTCTCTCTCTAAATGTGAAAAATTAGAAAACTATATATAGAAAAATAGGTTTGACGGCGTCAAGAGTAATCTTATGACGCCGTCACCTCGCCGCCAAAACAATCCTCGGACTGCCTAGATCTACTTCTGACGCCGTCAAGACTTATATACTTCCAGGCCGTCATGACTCTTTTACTCTTGACGCCCTTCCCACGTGACGCCGTCAAATCTGTTCTGGGTAGTCATGGAAATTCATGAAATTTGCTCTTGACGCCGTCAAGGTTTTGCTCTTGACGCCGTCACCTACTGTTCCCAGCATGGAAAATTAAGACTTTGGCGTTTTCTTCACTTTTATGCTCCAAAAACGTCCGAATTGCTTCCTTTTCCAGATTTCACTCCCAAAGTACCTAAAATCAAAAAAGGAACGATTTAGGGCAATATTTGATCAAATAAATTCGAATTCAGGCTTAAATGACCCCCTAAAAACGGATAATTTTTCGCCTCATCATCCATTAACATTTAAAACATACGATGGGCTTATCAGCTTATGGCAAGCTATTATACTTTGGTAACTATTAAACTTATGTGAATCTTGAAGTTAATAAAAAAATTGTTCGTTTCTCATGTCTTTTATGTAGCTAAAAGTGCCATTTGATATATAAATAATGATTGATTAAATATGTACAAACAAATATCAAATGGTTATACAATGTACCAAGAAACATGGTTGATTTACATTGCAGTAAAGTTGAAGGAGGGTTGTTTTAAACTGTTGAACACCACAACCACTGGAGCTTTGATCTAACATGTCTGCTTTCTCAAATGCATAGTTATGACCTCAGTACATACACATAAAAAAAAAAACATAAATGTTATTAGCATTACTTTGTTGATAAATCAATGGTGATAGTTATAACTATGGTTTAAGAGCTGATAAAAAGATAAAGTATTTACAAAAATAAGCAACGACTGTCATTTTCGATAATTATATGGTTTATTTTTATATTTCTGAGAGGGCTCTTTCTGAGATGGGTTTTTGTTAATGTATTAATGTGAGTAAGGACTTATGATATAGTGAAAATAAATGTTTCTTTTTTATATTTAATGGAATAAAAAGATTACCTGTGTTTTCAATTTAAATGAGTTGTTAATTGTCTATGTTTGCTCTAAACCTTGATATTTTGCTGCAACTACTTTCTCTCAGCTTTGCACACACCAAGCTGCAGAAATATATAAATCATAACCACTATCAAGAAAATGTAGCAAATTTTAAAGTCAACTATTATTGTACCGAGAGATTGAATAAAAAATGAATTTTAAATCATAGGAATCGCGAGTTTGTGTTAATCATATTGTAGCATAATGCATTATATAGACCAAAACACAATAATATATGAAACTTATTTCCCAAGTAGTCCAACTTCACAAGTAACATATGAATCATCTGCTCTCCTGCTAGTGTTCTTAGTTAGAAAAAGCCAATATAAGATTATAACCAAAATTAACATGGCAATACAATCTTAGATTAAACTATGATGTTGAGTATTTGGTCGTAACTGTCTAAGCTTCTTCTAAATGTTTTCGTTTGTTAAAGAACTCTTGTTTTGCAGCCTTGTATGCTCTGGTACAGCAGCTCTATTTAGCATAAAATGAATTTTGTCAATTTTATAGCAAGTCACAATATAAGGAAAAAATAAGCTTGGCAAAAGTAAGACTTGCATGCTATTAATTTAATTAACTTATTCAAATATGAACACATATTTTAGTGCATATGCGTTCATAGTTGGGCCATAGTTATATACATGATTACATGTCAAGTGTTGCTTTTCTGTTCTAGTTCCTATAGTCTCAATGTTATACACTGTAATTTACAGCCTTACTTTTTTTTGCGAGTTGAGACAAAAATATGCATTGATCCCCACTACAGGCATCATTCAAGCTACATTGGTCCTGCAACAGAGAAAAGAATGATCAACATAAGCATTACATTGTCGCGTTTGATAAGGGAAACATATCAACTGCAGAACGTAGATGTAAGCAGGTATGAAACTGTTATTAAGATGTAGAGGTGCAAATTCCAACCCATTTACAAATGAATGGATCACTTTGGTTTATGTTTTTATCTTTAATAGTCAAATAGGTAAATTAAAAAAAATTGACTACAAAGGAAATGAATCAAAGGGGCAAACATTTTAAAGTCGCCCAAACTCTATTATAAAATGCATACAACCGTATAAATCGCTTTATTCTAAATATATCATTACGATCATAGTGTAATCTTATAAGCATATTTACCAAATGAATATTTGTAAAGAACCTTAAATTGGACAAATTGATTGGCGGCCAACTCAATCGGATACAAACACACAACACGTTTGCATCTTTGACCAACCTACCCGCTAAGCCAATGCTACCATAATAGGAAAGTGGCAATAGTTAATTTGCACCTTATAATGTATTAAATTTGGCTCAACTTGAAAGTAAGTGTGATATGTATAAGCCTCTTGTTAATAGCTTGCTTTGTGCTTTTATTTCAGATTTGTTTGAACTGGGAATCTCCTCCACAGACTGCGCTTATCGTAACAAAACCAAACTCGACTTCTATTAAAGTTACTTTTGCAGAATGGTCAGGTAGTGTTCAATTGTGTGAATGTGTTCCTTTTATATTTCTAACATCCATATTTTATGTTAATGTCAAGTGATACATTGTGCCCGGTATTTTCAATATTGATTTGAACATATTGCTTCATATATCATTTTGCGTTGGTAGATTAGTAGCAGCTAAATGGGCAATTCTTAAGTATTGACCGGGTCGGGTTGGGTTGATAAGAAAACACTTCTTTTTACTAAAAAGATATAAATTATAATGCTTCAACTATGATTATAAATATCTTTTGTCGCCTAATCTCGTCTTCTTACTTCACAAAGGATGGCATTTTGCTTAGAAAATTGATAAAGATTCATTCTTTTTTTTACCTACATATAATAGATACGTTCAAATGACGTGCTAAAACTGTATAAAAGGGTTTACTGTTACAACTATCTAAATCAATTTTTTTATTGCGATTCTTTCACTTTGGGCATTATACCACACAACTGGTACTTAATAGTTATCTTATAGAAATTAAAAAAAAAAAAAAAAAAAAAAAAAAAAAAAAAAAAAAACAACCTTCTAGATTATCAATGTAAACAAAAACTTACCTTATCAAATGAGTAAGAAAAGTCACCATTGCTACTTAGATTCATCAATAGGGCAGCCTTCTTGGCCGGAACAGCAACCTTTTTATTTCGTCCAACAACACAAATTGTTATATAAACATCCAACATCAAAAATTGTGTTGACCCCATGCAATTCCAACTTCATACAATAATACAAACTATTATCAACAAAGAAAACAATAATTGTTTTCAACTTCAAATCCAAACATCCTTATTTATTAAAAAAATTTGAACATCGCGGCTTCTCATAATACTTGCGCATATTATAAATTAATATTCATGCTAGATCCTTTACTCCTCAAACTATACGCTTGGACATTTAAATTTAGTACATGGTCACCTTATCAAATGAGTAAGAAAAGTCACCATTGCTACTTAGATTCATCAATAGGGCACCTTCTTGGCCGGAACAGCAACCTTTTTATTTCGTCCAACAACACAAATTGTTATATAAACATCCAACATCAAAAATTGTGTTGACCCCATGCAATTCCAACTTCATACAATAATACAAACTATTATCAACAAAGAAAACAATAATTGTTTTCAACTTCAAATCCAAACATCCTTATTTATTAAAAAAATTTGAACATCGCGGCTTCTCATAATACTTGTGCATATTATAAATTAATATTCATGCTAGATCCTTTACTCCTCAAACTATACGCTTGGACATTTAAATTTAGTACATGGTCATGAGAACAGAGGACCCAAAACATATGCATACCTCAACCAGCTCGTAAATAGATAAAATGCCTAGACACCCATATTAATAAACCATATGTTGCATCCAAGTTTTGTTAGTTTTAATCACACATATTAAGAGAGGAAAAGAAATAACAGAGATTACATCTATGTGTGCTCGAAGTATTTTTTTCCCCATGTATCTGTGGCGTCCGCCCCAAACAACCATTGAGAACTTGTGACATTCCAAGTATATTATATTAATCCATCCCAAAATGCATAGTATCTTTTCACTACTTTCTACAATAGCATACAATGATGAAAATTTTGTTATCGATTACCATTGGCGGCTATGTTTGCTATAAATCACATAATTAAAATCATCACATATTTATAATGAAAGATACACCGATGATACGATAGATATGAACTCAAAGTTAACAATTAAAAAACATGCATCTTAATTTTAATATAATGATAATAACCATGGTTTTATTTTATTATTTTTTTTCTTTATTATATTTTTTTTTTCTTTTACTTGTGTAGTTTTTATCCGTCATTATATGAATTTCTTGTTCGAAAGAGTTTGCAATATCATGGGCCAAAGGGTTATTTGGATTTGCGTGTTTGGACCGATTATCTCACTAAAAATGTTTTTGATAATCAGGTACCCCTTAGTTAAGACTTCCATAACTCAATAAGAAAGTTCACTCTTTTAAAATTAATGTCTGAACCATCAAAAATACTTGAAAGTTTGAATTTACCCATGCGGTCATCGCAGGTTGTGCATTATTCCATCCCCGACAAGAGTCCTGGAACTTGTGTACCTTCAACCCGTGCGATAGAATCTTGTAGAAGCTGAAAGTATTCAATAATCTGAAAAACCAGAACTTTATGCTTAGCTATATGTAAGTTTTGGGTCAACAATAGAACAAAGTAAACATGTCTCTCGTGATATACCTCTAGTAAAAATGAGGCCTTATCTCTCTTTTGATCACCATGACGGATGAGTTCTCTTAACATTGAAAATCTGCACATGATCAACATTAGTGTTGACAATGACCATAATATAACTCAACTAACACAGCTTTGGCCCTTACGACATGATGAAAAGAAAGAAAAAACAGTATGCAAAATACACTACAGGATGACTACATAAATTTAAGGCTAGTAAATAACGAAGTGTAAATATATACTCGGCTTCTTTGTCGAGAGCTTTTTTCTATGTGGGTGACGTGCATTATCTATTGAGTTCCCTTATCTACCTCTTCTTTTAGCTTAAGATACTCTTGTCCGTTTTCTGTTGCTTTTTGTCTTTCCTTCTCAAGAGATCTTGTAAGTTGTGTTTGCTAAGCTCTTACACATATCTACAAAACATTATCAAGGTAATACAATTCTATGCTCAGCTCTTCATCGATATCCATATCATTCTAACAGTTGGTCACTATCGTTTTTAAGTACAGTAATACAATTCTATGCTTTTAATGTGTGGATCAACTAAAATAAGAACACCCCTGTTGTTGATAAGTAACATAAAATCAATCATAACACAAACAGTTTCATCATAAATAGAATGAATTTATGATCAAAACACCCGTTCCCGATAACCAAAACACAGGTACAAAAGTTGTACATAAATCAACAATTAGAGCCATGAGGAATTAAAAAAATAATTAAATAACCAATTAAACCCCTAAAATCATAAAATCAAAGATAAAACCAAACATATATATACCTGTGAAAATTAAATAACCAATTTAGAACCACCAATCCTCTTATGCTCTGCGATCTTCATTAATCAAATTTGAGTCAAACCCTAGTTTTTTCCCCAAAATTGAAACAAAATTATCAGCAAATTCATAAAAAGAATTTAGAAACTAAAAGCCCTAAATCATACAGCAGTTTTTTGTTCCACAAACAGATTATGAAGATTGATCTAGGGTTTAAAGAAAATCTGTGTTGAAAGTGTAGGCCGTAGATTGTTTGATGGTTTTGTTCTTCTAAATTTTAATTTTAACCCCTTAATGTTTGGTGAATTACTCCGCCTGTTTTAAGTTTTAATTTTTTATATTTTTGACACATATACTTTTTTACCCAATTTAATAAACGAACAAATTCTGAATTATTAACGAACAAACCTCTTATTACTTTTTTGCTAAATCAAGTAATATAATAGTTTTTTTATTAAATAACTCTAAAATAAAGATAATAATAATAATTTAATTATTACTAAATAAGGTATGAATGCATTTTTTTGAAATGGAAAATTCTCAATAAGGGTTTTATTTTATTATATAAAATATTTAACTAATTAGCTATAATTAATTAACTACTAAAATGTTGCCAAAAAAAATGGTTATGTACTAACCTAAAATTTTAGACTTATCAAAACATCAATATTCGTTAATTTGCACATGATAATAAGTGTGAATGCTAAGCATGTGAAAAAGAAATTTCAACTACACATAATCAATGCGATCTTGATTGTAACAAGCCCATCTTGTCTAAATAACAAATTTAATTAACCAATGATAACGTGTGAAGTAGTGGCATTTAATAGGACTTGGTTATAGTCAATCGTTTATGATATTTTTCTAAGTCAACTTCATTACCAGATCTAGATCTAAAATTCTAAATCTAGATGTCTATATGTTAGCAAAGTACCGATCAATTTTGTTTATAATCACATAAACATAAACCATACATACTCGCCAATTCGATCAAACAATTGTTTCTAAACTTTTTTTGGACGCGTGACGTAATGTAATGCTTAAATATTTTAGGAAAAAATTGTAAAAAGAAGGCTAAAAACTGTGTTTCATTATATAAAATTGATAGATATAATATTAGACACTTATTAGGTTCTGGCTAGCTGTTGTATTGCTCCGGGCGCCGGCCCATATTATTGGTCATGAATTATTATATCTTATACCCAGATCTTGCTTTTTCGTGCCTATGGAGCAGATTCTTTTTGGACAGGTGGGGTAATGTAATGCTTAGATATTTAATGAACCAAAGGCCTATTGGCCTAGCGATATGTGAGTAGCTCATCAACCTATAGGTTGTGTGATAAAATTTGTGAAATATGTGGTATAGGTTTTAAATCCGCTCGACAATCCCCTCTTGCTTTTTCATGCCTATAGAGTGCATTCCTCTCTATACCTGATCTGTAACAAAAAAATATTCATACAATATTATCAAAACAAAGAAAATCATAATAAGATGTTTAATAAGATGACCTGACAAACGTTAACATGTGAAGTAGTGGGATTAAATTTATGATATTTTTGTAAGTCAACTTCATTTTAATACGCAAGGATAGATCTAAAGTTCTATATAGTAGCGAACTTGATCAGTTTTGTTTATAATCACAAGAAATTAACCATATACAAATTAGTCAACAAAACCATGTCTTCATCCGTAAACCTCAAAAAATTTCGAATTCCTCTCAAGGAGCTCAAGCGCGCTACCGATAACTTCGATTCTTCGAGGACCGAAAATGGTGGCTACCGAGGAACACTCTCTTATCGCGCAGCTTTCATCAAACGATACAATAAAGAAGAGTACAAGTTTCACGAGCTTCAGATAGTTTCCAGGTTGCACAACGAACACATCAGCTCTTTCATTGGTTACTGTGATGAAGATGAGAATTACATATATACAGCTTACGAATATAGTTGTCATAAAAGCCTTGATGCAAATGTTTACCGTCCATGGCGAGATCGCCTCAAGATTTGCATAAAGGTGGCGGAAGGGTTGAATTACCTTCATTCGGGTGTTGGGGAGCTCGGTAGAGTAATACACGGAGACGTCAAGTGTGAAAATATACTGTGTGGCTGGCCCTCGCCGGATGAAATAGGGGATGAATATAGCTATGAAGATTTGCCTAAAATTATTCAACCGATCATCAAATTCTGTGGGTTTAAACACTCAAAGTTAGTCCCTTTACATCAGCCGCATCAACATCATTCTTGCCCTGAAGAATTGTTTAAAAAGTCTCACGCGGATCCGATTTACAAAGAAACTAACCTCATCACGCAGAATCGGACGTGTACTCATTTGGGGTGTTAATGTTCGAAGTCCTGCATGGGACTGGGTCTCAATCTGATGATAAAGACAGAGATGCAAATCTTCGACAACTGATGGATCTGGTGCGGCGTTGCTATGATGAGGGGCCGTACAAATTAGTTGATCCTACACTACGAGGAAATTTTAGTCATCGTTCTCTCCATATTTTTGCAACACTAGCTTATAAATGTATTAGTTTCGACATTAAGGAACGCCCTAGGATGGATGAGATCATCAAGACGATTCAGAAAGCCTTGGATGTTCAAGTAAGTCTTATTCATTTACTTCGTAATTGTTAAACACTATAAGAAGTAAAATGGCATTTCGTGACAGATGCACATCAAACAATGATGAAAAATATGTTAGACGATCACCAAATCCATCTACTAAAGAAGATAAGATTTTGAATTTGGAATTAATAATTAGCTAGTAGTATTAAATACTTTTTCCAAAATTAATAAATACTCCGTAGTAGCTAATTTTTGGGTGTATCAATTTTAAGAGATCCGAAAGAAATTTAAAAACCAAAAAAAAAAAAAAAAAAAAAAAAAAAAAAATCTTATCTTCTTGATTTGTATTGGAAAAAGTGTATATGTAAGTAGATATTATAAAGTAGTTTTAAAGCACCGTACGAGCACGATGTATTGACATAAGTCGTGTTAACATGAATATAGTGTTTAATCGAAGGGTTAAGCTTTTTTACGCTTCATCTCAACTTACAAAAAGTACACTTAATATAGGTTAATCAACACAAAGTTCCGGATATCCTCTAACTCTAAAGAGGAATTACATGGGTCGTTTATATAATCTCTTATATTTTTTAACATATCACAGTAACTCGTTGTTTCATTTCGATATTTATATTCCTGTCCATATAAATTAATTTAATCTTATAATTATAATAATATTTATAAATATAAAGTCTACGGTGTATTTATCATATTAATTATGTTATTATAAAGTTTTAGACATAAATGAAAATTCTATTAGTTAATCAGAATATAATGTTAGTTTACATTCAACTCTTTAAGTTTAATTAATAACCTTCTCTATTTTTTAAAAGTTTTTTAATTGTCAATTTACACCTAATTTTTATAGCTAGTTTTTCTCAATCAAATTACAAAATCGGATTTATTACTCCATTCGCTCCAAACTAAATTTAGACAAAGGTGCTATTGAGATATTGGCCCCCTTATGGTATCTCGTACACATTCCGACGATTAACCGAGCGAATAAGTCAACTTCAAAGTGGATTTGTTGTGCAAAGAATGCGTTATGACTCGTAGCTGCCTGCCTGGTGGGGTGGTTGCTCCGTTGTGGGTAAACAATCCACCTTTTATTTTATGTTGTCTCGAAATAAATGTCAACTTTATGTTTCAATCAATCAAAAGTGATTTTAGTAGGTAAATGTAATATTTGATTGTTGTAAAGTGTGGTTAATGAGAATTCCTAAAACTTAGTACAATAGACATTTATTTTTTAACCGGGGGAGTAGTAGTGTGACCAAACCAATTCAATTTTGATTTTCAATTAGCTAATATAAGAAGACTCGATTTTGAAATAGAGCTATCTTATTGGTCCAATTTGCTTGAGCCAAATGACCTATTTTCAATTTTTGCAATATAAGATAATCGTATTTTTAAATTGTAATTAACAAAAAATAGTAACCCACGCGTTGCGGTGGGTTATATTAATATTACTACTACGTACAATTATATGCTATTATGCACTATGAATAATAAACTTGCTAACATGCACCTACACATTAAATAAACATAATTAAAGTTTTTTAGAGTTAAATAAAAAATATATTTTCTTAGTTGTTCAAGCTTTATACCAATGTGTAATTTAACCTATGTCTAATTCCTTTAAAACATGTGCTCAACTTTTTCTGAAACAAACATTTCTTAGTTTATAAAAGTTTTAAATTGGTTTTGTAAAATAAAAATCTACTGTACAATTTTTCTTTTTAGTTTCTAAACTTTTAGAGTATTGAGTATCATGGGTGCTATTTTGTCATATCACCGCCACTTTAACATTCTCCTTTTTCACACCACATGCAAAAATATTCCTCACTTATGACTCAAGTTAAAACAACCATTTTGAGACCCACTATTTTCTTTTGTTTTTCATTTTTCAAACTTACCAATTTTTCATTTATTAAATAAAAATACAAATCAAATAACTTAACATTTTTCACACACATTGAAACACACACAAACACAACTCTAAATTATTAATTAGAAAGAAAAAAAAATAGTCATCTTCTACCTCTCTGGACACACCATACACGCACACACTCCACTCACTCATTATTATTATTGTTTTTGTCGTCGTCTCATCATTCGCAAGTTCCCCCAAAGAGAGAATAATATCCATTATTATTATTATTGTTGTCGTTGTCGTCGTCGTCGAGTGAATTGCAAAAAATCACCTTTCTGGTTTGTTCAAATTGCAAATTTCATTCACGTGGTTTGGAAATTAATATTAATATTAGTTTTCTTAATTTAAAAATTGTGTAAAATATTCAAAAGAAATGTATATTTTTGTAAATTTTCATGATATAATTCTAAATATTAAAAAATATAGAAAAAATATTCAAAGTTATTTTTAACAGAAGTTTTTCACAAAATTCTTTTGAATATATTTTGACAAATTTTTTGTAAACTTTTTATTAATTTTTTGACATAAAAAATTTCACAAATGTATTTTACAAAAAGTTAAGAAAATCCTTACCATAATTCAAATTTACAAAATTCAAAAAAAAATTGAATTAAAAAAATTATTACTAATATAATTAATTACTTAAACAAATGGACTAAATCTATGATACCCAACAAACAACAAGGATCATCCTTTTACACATAAGAGGTTATTTATGTCATTTTGACCATATAAACATTCACTTGACGGTCAAACTAACAGAATTATTAGTCAAAGGACCAAACTTGTAACGGTTCAAAACCATTTAAAGTGGATCCGCAAAAAAAGTGTTGGACTCGTGAAACCTGACACACCACATGGACCATTTATATAATTAACATAACAAAGTATGTACTTCTAAAAGTATTTAGTATATATTATTATTTTATTTTTTTTATTAACAAAAGCGTAAAGCTCAGGATATAGGTAAAACTAAACAAACTTAAGCATCCATCATCCATACGCAGCGCGTGTATTCTATTTCATCTTTGATCGCCTCCCTCACCGTAGACTTCTCCTTATTCAGTTCTTCGACTACTACACATTCATGAGACAACAAAACTCCATACTCAATCTACTTATGATATTATATTGATGACAACGTACGCCTTTTCCTCAACTTTATTTTAACTGAAGGAACAAACTATCTTATGCAAAAGAACACATAAAGCATGATTAGATACATGACACGCATGGTGTATGGAACTGATTCTAGTCATTGTTTGATGGCTTTGAGCTCCCAAAAACAACATTTTTGATGAGTTCTAACGAATTAAAATTATGTTTGAACGGTACAACTATTATGATTCTAATTTTTTCATGGCATCCTAGTTGTTCGTTTACTTGGTCCATGACAACTAAGAAGCATCGAGTGAAATCGTCTTCCTCACAAATAAAGCAATTGTCCTTCTAATATCAAAAAAGGAAATAGCATTTTTCGAGTTAATGTTCAAAGGAATATTAAGCAAAAACAATAGGTGTTATATTAAAGAATTGAGGTCATTTTAAGTTGATATAAAAGTGACCGGTAAATGATTTCTCACAAACACAACAGCGGAGCCTACTAAGAAACCCATTTTTTTTTTTTTTTTTTAATTGTGAGTGAACATAAACTCAAGAGGATCTCAATCCTATATTAAATCATTTTTTTGCAAATTTAATTTCCATCTAATTTAAAAGAGCATATTGATGATTGAAGTTTTAAATATGTGAGTTTTAATTTGCATTCATATAGGTATTAACTATTGATAATGGATGCGTGTTTGAATGATTGTAATAATAAAAACTAGTTTTGTATAAATATTTTAAAAGTACAAATTTTATTAAATTAATTTTATAAGTACTATGGTCAGTTGTTCACCTCAAAAAGGTGTTTTAATTGTTTAAATAGTCTTAAGTGATAACTTTATTTTGTTTACATGCGAAAAATTAGATGAATGGATCTTCATTTTTCTTCTTTGGTATGTAAAAGATATGGCATCAAAGTTGAACCAATAGGATAAGATGCATCTTACGTGGATTTATTCATATCAAGAATTTTTGAAAACACTTTCAGTTATTATATCAATAATATAGTATTTTCGAAACTGAACGTACAAGTGTGAATTTGAAAATTGACATTTTCAATTTCATATTACTGTAATACAGCATAAAACATTTAAAATAATGAGTTTTGATTATAAGCATCATTGTAAACAAAACCTGGATTTAGCTCAACTCAATTAAGTATCTAAGCAAAGGAAAATTCAGTAGGTGCCTCTAAGCTAATTTCCGTGTGTTTATTTCCATAGTACAACGAAGGCAGTGCTTTAGAAATTGCCCAACGATTCTTAGTGTATTTTGACATTCCAATTGAATTGTTCTGGGACGGTCCCGAAGCCTTTGAACGCTGCAACGACCGCTGTAACGACAGCGGAGTTTTCTTCGAACGCTGGACTTCTGAAGAGATGAGTGATGAAGGAACGAATGACTGTAAATCTATGCTTCGGCTGATTTCCAACTTTCACCATGAAAATATCACCCCTGCCACAAAAACTAAAACCGATTCTCTCTCTGGTGAAAAGTGGCGACAACCCTAACAACCTAATATTTTCAATCGATCTCCACTAATCTGCTTCATCTCTTAATTCCTAGCACCTTGCTGTTCATATAATTGATTTATACTCTTATCAATTCGTTCTTCTTGGATCTAAGCTTGGTTTACAGGATTGAGTGAAGTTTATTGTGATCTTTTTTCTTAGGGTTTTTTTTTAGTCGTTTATCTACAAACCGATCTTAGGGTTCTTTCTAATTCGTTTGGTATCTTTCTCCCTAAGTCGGTTTAACATCATATATAATCCCTCTTTCGTTGATTGTATTACTATTGATGGGATAATCATGGATGCTGGTTAGTTCGTTAGGTCTTCAAGTTCAAAACCCTAAGCGATTAGGGTTTCATTCTGTTTGGATTTGCATGCTGCTGGTTGCTGTGGTTCGTGTTGTTTGATTTGTTTTACTGGTAGTGAGAGATGAATAAGGGTTTTTTAAATTCTAAGAGTGTGAATAAGGGTATGTCGGATTCGATGCATGTACTAAGTTCGGCTAAGACTGGTGCAAGTAGTGTTGATGGTGGTGTACTTGGTGATGATAACGCTGATGATGGTAACTCTGGTTCTAGTCAAGAGAAGCCGATTTCTCTTGATACATTTACGGTTGAACAAGTGAAGCCGGTTTCACTTGATACACATGAGAATGTTAGTGCTGCTAATCCACAACCGTCAAATGTGGAGCAATTGATTGCTAATGCGCATCAGAATTTTGATGAAGCCATGAATAAAATTCAAAGTGAGATTGGTGCTAATGTAGGTACTTCTGGTCCTAATTCTCATAAGGATGATACTACTAATAGTACGGGAGTGAAGTTGGTTTCTTATGCGGGTGCTACTTCTAATGAACCTCTGAAACATGTTTCTAAGTTTCGTAGGTTGGAGTGTAGCAAGAAGAAAGCTGATGTTGATTTATCAGTTCCATTGAATGTAGTGCAAGAGATTCACATGAGGTTCGAGAATACTCTCTACGGATACTTTCTTGGTCAACGCCTTGCTTTTCCTGTTGTTGATTATTATGTTCGCAATGCGTGGGCTAAGTATGGTTTACAAAAGGTTATGATGAATGCTAAGGGTTTCTTTTTCTTCAAGTTTAATTCGAAGAAAGGTGTCGATGATGTCCTTGATAATGGTCCTTGGTTGATTCGCAATGTCCCCATTATACTTAAACCATGGACATTGAACACCAACTTGCTTAAAGAGGATTTGACTAACATTCCGGTGTGGGTTAAATTCCATGATGTTCCTTTAGCTATGTTCTCCGATGACGGACTTAGCCTGCTTGCTACTGTGATTGGGACGCCTAAAAGGTTAGATGCCTTTACTAGTCAAATGTGCAAGGAATCTTGGGGCCGAAGTAGCTTTGCTAGGTGTATGATTGAAGTAAAGTCGGATGTGGTATTAAAGGACAGTCTCACTGTTGAGATTCCTCTACTTGATGGTACGGGTTCGACTATTGAAAAAATCCGGGTTGAATATGAGTGGAAACCACCTCGCTGTGATAAATGTAAGGTATTTGGACATACTTTGGTTGAGTGCCCTAAGGTTGTCATACCGAATGCTCAACCTACTATGAATGCAAGTGATGGTTTCCAGCCTGTTTACAATAAGAAGAAGGGAAAGCATGTTGCTTCGACTTCGGGTAAAGGAGGGTTTACTAAACCTGTTGTGGGTAAGAAGTTTCAGTATCAACCCAAACAGACTCCTCCTGAACCCAAGAATGTTGGTGGAAATAAGAAGAAGACTCCTGATGTGGCTAGTTCTAGTGGTACAACGATCTTTACATCTAACCAGTTTGATGCTCTTAATATGGATGATACGGATACGTTTGGTATTCCTACTGATGACACCAACATGGATGTGGATGCTGGCTGTACACTGGAAGTTAATGAGGATGCGTTGGTTAAGACTGGTACTACATCACAAGAACCCCGTGTGAGTGATTTAATGGAAACTAAGGAAGGTGGTTCTACTCCTATAGTTGAGAAAATTAGTAAGCTTGAAAAGCTACTTATCGATGGGAAAGCTACCCTCTTGGATGATAAAGGTGTTCCTATTCCGTCTGCATCTGCCAATAAGAGGGCTAACCCTTTCTCTAAGGTGGGTAATATTGTGGTTACTGATAGTGATGAGGAGGAGGTTCTTAACACGTTCGACGAATCAGCAAATCTTTTTGGTGGAGGTCATGAGCGTGAAGATGAGTTGGATGACTATGATAATTACTCGAAGCAAATTTCTGATCTTCCAGGGGAATTGGATGCTCTTAATGCCATTTATGGCTTTAATCTCCAAGGTCGTAGGAAGTAGGTTATATTTTTGTCCGAGTCTTTAAATGGTTTGTTTTCTTGTCTAGAAAATTGGAAGTATCTTGTTATGTAAGCCTTTCGCCTATGTAACGGGCTGAGATATGAGAATCACTCATATCCGTTGTACTTAAATGTTTTTTGGAGTAATATATTTACCGGGTCGTTTGACCTTTTACCCAAAAAATATCACCCCTGCCATTGGTGGCCGTACCAGTGACCGTGGCTTGATTATAGCTTGGGAGTATGCCCTTAATGGAAGTCTTTACTCAAAACTCGAAACCCAGAATGAGAATAGTTACCTAACATGGGCAGAGCGCCTAAAGATTTGTGTGGGCGCTGCTAGAGGACTCAAATACCTGCATTCAGGTGTTGACGTGCATAGAGTAATACACGGAGACTTTAAGAGCAAGAATATATTATTATATGACAATCTAGAAGCCAAAATATGTGGTATTGGTAATTCATTTCTGGTCCCCAGAAGTCGTCCAGATACCAAGGTCTACAAAGATGCACGGGGTAGTAAATATTATATTGATCCCATTTACCTTGAAACCCGCATCCCCAGGGTAGAATCAAACGTGTACTCGTTCGGTGTGGTACTCTTCGAAGTATTAACTGGTATTCTGGCATGCAACCACCTTGTAGAAGATGAGCGAATAAGCATGATAAATTGGGTCCGACGTTACAATGACGAAACAGACAAGATAGTTGATTATAGAATAAGGGATGAAATTGATGCTCGTTCTTTAAATACGTTTAAAGATATTGCATATAAATGCATTAGTTTCAACATGAAGGATCACCCTTCGATGAATCAGGTCGTCAAGAGATTGGAGGAAGCATTGTATATTCAAGTAAGTACGTGTCATCATTAGCTATGTTAAAAGATTTATATCTAGCTAGTTTCATATATTAATATTAATCAAATAATTTACTTAACTTTACCAAAAGCTTAAAGGCCAATCAAGTTTTTATAGACTTTAAAGTGTCCGCATTACCATGTGCTGATTGCTTTAATATTTCATTTTCTTCTTCCCACTTGAGGGGTAGATAATGAAATATTACCAAAAAATCCTGAAATTTGTACGAACTCTTGCATCTATATAATGTATTGTTAATATATACATACAAAACTATTAACAGACCCAAGGAGCTGCTTCTACCATTGCCAGAAAAATTCAGAAACTAGAAGATTTCCAAATTCCATTGGAGGACATTAACTTGGCCATTGGAGTAAAAGGTCAAGAAACTCAGATTGGAGATGGTGGATTTGGTTTCGTGTACAAAGGCCAACTCTCTGAAAGCTGGCAAAACCGCACAGTTGCCATCAAACGCCTACGTCCAGATAGTTACCAAGGAGAGTATGAGTTCCGAAACGAGCTGAATATGATTTTCAGTTTCAGCCATGAAAACATTATTCCTTTCATTGGATATTGTGATGAAGGCAAAGAGAAGATTATAGTTTACGATTATGCTAGTAATGGTAGCCTAGATCGTCATCTCGAAGACAAGGAAAAGAGACGTTTCCTGACTTGGGAACATCGCCTGAAGATTTGCTTAGGTGCAGCAAAAGGACTCGACTATCTTCACTCGGGTCTTGGTGAGGAGAACAGAGTAATCCACAGAGACGTCAAGAGTGGAAACATCTTATTGGATCACAATTTTGTAGCAAAAGTTTGTGACTTTGGATTGTCAAAATCTGGCCCCATAAATCAGCAACATACCCAAGTCTACACAAACGCTGCCGGTACCAACTTTTACATGGATCCAGTTTACCATGAAGGTGGCATCCTCCGGAAACAGTCAGACGTGTATTCATTTGGAGTTGTAATGTTTGAGTTGTTGAGTGGAATGTTAGCTTATCATAAAAGAAGGTTAGAAGGTGGTAAACCGAAACCTCTCGTAAATATTGTCCGACGCTACTATGATTACAAACCGGACTTGATGATTGATCCCCTGATAAGAGATGAAATTGATAATCGCTCTTTTAATGCGTATAGAGAAGTTGCATTTCAGTGCATAAGTTTCAATTCCAAGGAACGTCCAACCATGGAAATGATCGTGGATCGGGTTGAGGACGCATTGGAACTTCAAGTAAGTATTTTATTTCAGTTATCTTCTAGGAATTAATTACTGTTTGCTAAACAATTATAAAACGAACCTAATTACAACGTTAGAAAGTCAATTCATATGCTTGTGTTCATGATCAGAAATTTGTTTGCTTGTACCCCAAATAGCTAGAAACCTAACAATTTTGCATCATGAACCTTTTAAATTTTTTAATAAAATTGTTGGTTACCAATGAAACTCTTAAAGAATTATTGAAGTATGTTCTGTATATGTGTCTTACCATTCATCTGGGTCAACTACATTTTTTTGTGTCAGGTAACTAATCAAGGGGACCTTAAGCAAAAGGTGACTGAGAGCTAATTCATATGGATCATTGGAGTAATTACTTATTTACTCGTCGCAAGTTCAGTTTCTTAAGAGCTTTATTTCTATTTTGTTATGAGAACAGTAATAAGTGGAACATCTGTAAATTTGTGTTGTATACTTGTATGAATTGTTGGTTGTGTATGTGCACGTTCGCCTGGTAAAAAAATGCACTGCTTTATATTTCTTGTTAATCCATATCAGTTTATCCTTCCTTATTTATTTATTTTTTAAACAAACAAGCATTTCATTCAATCACCAAATAGAGGAGTGATATGATCACAAAAAGGTTTCCACAAAGAAGTCCCACAAACTGATGTGGCGGCGTGTAATTGGTGAGTTTCTCTCCTTTCTCTCTAATTAAACAATCACACTCCGCCACATCAGTTTGTGGGACTTTTTTGTAGAAACTTTTTTGTGATCATTTCACACTCCCACCAAATAATACAATACAGTTATAACAATACAACTTCACATGACACCTCACAACATTATCCTTTTTAGTATAATCCAAATTAGGAGTGGAATTGGTAGCAAGCACATAGAGAACCTGTTAACCATCTCAGCAGTGAGTTTATCTTAAAACCAGCCATTGGGCGTGTACGATAAAATCAGATAATATGCCTTGCTCACCATAACGAAACAAGGTTTATGAACGCTAGGAACTTTCTTTTTCATAACGTCAAAGTTTTTTCATTTTTTATATAGAACAAACCATTAGAAAAGACTATAAAAAATGGATGAATCAAAGCAGTGACAAATACTCGATATAAAAACGGAATTTTGAATATATTGTCCAATAAATGAAACACATCGAATTAATAATGTGTAATGTATATGAAAGCATTAAACCAAAATAAAGTCAATGTTTTGAGATTATTTTTTAATCTTAAGACAGTTTGCAAAATAACACCCCCTCTGCTGTCAGACTCATTCAAAGCTCCTTCATTTTATGTGAACCTTCCTTCAGGATTATTAATATTATCACTAATCACACAACGCATACTCTAATGTATTATTTAAAGTATGCTTGATGGATGTTGAGATGTGAAGTAGCTGGATACAATTGCTCACCTGAATTGTATTATTCTTAAAAGTCAAATTTAGATTTAAGTAGAGAGACACAAGCAGGGCAGATTTAAATATGTATAGTTCAATCAGCAAACTCAAAAATAACCACATAAACATACATACTAACAAATTTCGAAAACAATGTCTTCTCAAAGCTTGCATTCTCTCACAAGGTGATAAGTACTCAAAGTGGACCTTGAGTGAGTTTAGAGATGAGCTTGAGATAGATATAATATTAGACACTTTTTAGGTTCTGGCTAGGTGGTGAATTGCTCCAGGCCCCGGCCCATGGCCCCCATGTTATTGGTTCCTCCAGTTTTATCTTGTCCACTTAACCAATCCGCTTGACAGTACCCGTCCGAATTATATCCAATGCCTAGATCTTGTTTTTTCGTGCCAATAGAGCGGATTCCTGTCTATAGGTACGTAATTTGAAACAAAAAGCATTCATACAGTATTATCAAAACAAAGAAAAATCATAACAAGATGTTAAATAAGATGATCAGCCATTATTTGTGGCACAATTATTGAATATTATAAAGAGAAAACAAATGTTAACATGTGAAGTAGTGGGATTAAATTTATGATATTTTTGTAAGTCAACTTTAGTTTAATACGCAAGGATAGATCTAAAGTTCTATATATTAGCAAACTTGATCAGTTTTGTTTATAATCACAAGAAATTAAACATATACAATTAGAACAAAACCATGTCTTCATCTGTGAACCTCGAAGAATTTCGAATTCCTCTTGAGGAGCTCAAGCGCGCTACCAATAACTTCAAATCATGGGGATTGAATCGTAGCTACGAAGGAGAGCTCTCTAAACACTGGCAAAACTGCAAAGCTTTCATCAAACGATACGACAAAGAAGAGTACAAATCTCACGAGCTTGAGATAGTTTCCAGGTTGCACCACGAAGACATCACCTCTTTCATTGGTTACTGTGATGAAGATGAGGATTGGATATATATGGTATACGAACATTTTACCCCTACAAGCCTTTATGACATCCTCACCAGCAAAGATGGTGTCATAGGATGGGCAGATCGCCTCGAGATTTGCATAAGGGTGGCAAAAGTGCTGAAATACCTTCATTCGGGTGTCGGGGAACTCGGTAGAGTAATACATGGAGACATCAAATGCGAAAATATATTGTTAAACAACAAGGGTCATTTGGAACTGATCAAAGTCTCTGGGTTTAAATACTCAAAATCAGTCCCTTTAAATCAGCCGCATCAACATCATAATTGCTCTGAAAAATTGTTTGAAAAGTCTCACACAGATCCGATTTACAAAGAAACTAACCTCCTCAACACAGAATCAGACGTCTACTCATTTGGGGTGGTAATGTTCATAAACCTGCATGGGATTGGGACTAATAATATATTACGGCAGAGAGATAAAGATCTTCTTCAACTGATAAATCTGGTGCGGGGCTGCTATGATGATGGACGGTACAGATTAGTTGATCCTAATCTGAAAGGAAATTTAAAAACCCCTAATCGTTTCTCTCTGGCGATTTGGCGACACTAAACCCTAACAACCCCTAATCGCACCATCTAATCTACCTTTAACCTTCGTTCTTTTTGCTTCTATATGTCCTAGGTATTGATTTACATTCGTGTTTATTGATTCTGGTACAGATTTGGAGTGATTTCGAACAAGTTTTCTGTCGATTTCTTGGATCGTTTTTTAGGGTTCGTTAGGGTATCGCTTGTGTTTTGTTAACCGACTTCTTCTTGTAGTCGGGTCTGGTTGGTTTATTTACTGTCGATCGTTATATATTAATTACAATCCATTACTGATCGATCTTTATTATGGTGGGAGGTTAGTGTTTTGGTTTGTATTGCTATAAACCCTAATCGCTAAGATTAGGGTTTTCTTCTCTTTTTTGGTATCGCATGCATGCTGCTGGTTTGATTATTTGTTGCTTTGTGTACGTGGTGGTGAGAGATGGAAAGGGGTTTTTTGAGTCCTAAGCTTGGTAAGAAGGATGTTAGTGTTCCAATAGTTGATGTTGATGATGTGGCTGATAACGTGAACGTGGGTAACGATCAGGTTGTTTTGGATGATTTGGAGCATGATTCATCCTCTCATGGTTCAAACAGCCTAATGTGGAGCAATTAATTGCTAATGCGCATAACAAGTTTGATGAAGCAATGAATAAAATGAACAGTGATATTGCTAATATGGCTTCATCTTCTGAGTGAACAATTCGAGTGGTACTGAAACTCCTCCTACGAGTTTTAATGTGGCTATGCAATCCCAGATGTATGGGACTAATGAGAATATGAATCAGAGTGTTACTTCTGATCCTAATGCACCCAAGGTTGATACTACTAATGGTAATGGAGTTAAGTCGGTCTCTTACGTGTGTGTTGCTTCTAATGAATCCCAGAAACACGTATCTAATTTTCGGAGGTTAGAATGCAGCAAAAAGAAGGATGATGTTGACCTTTCAGTCCCGTTGACAGTAGTGGAAGAGGTGGAACATGAGGTTTGAGAATACTCTCTACGGATACTTCCTTGGTCAACGCCTTGCTTTTCCTGTTGTTGATTATTATGTTCGCAATGCGTGGTCTAAGTATTGTTTACAAAAGGTTATGATGAATGCTAATGGGTTCTTTTTCTTCAAGTTTAACTCGAAGAAAGGTGTCGATGATGTTCTTGATAATGGTCCTTGGTTGATTTGTAATGTTCCTATTATTCTTAAACCATGGACATTGAACACAAACTTGCTTAAAGAGGATTTGACTAACATTCCGGTGTGGGTTAAATTCCATGATGTTCCTTTAGCTATGTTTTCGGATGACGGGCTTAGTCTTCTTGCTACTTTGATTGGGACGCCCAAAAGGTTAGATGCTTTTACCAACCAAATGTGCAAGGAATCGTGGGGCCGTAGTAGCTTTGCTAGATGCATGAATGAAGTAAAGTCGGATGAGGTGCTTAGGGATAGCATTACTGTTGAGATACCTTTACTTGATGGTACGGGTTCGACTATTGAGAATATTCGGGTTGAATACGAGTGGAAACCACCGCGTTGTGATAAGTGTAAGGTTTTTGGTCATACTATTATTGATTGTCCGAAAGTTGTTGTTCCTCCAGTTCAACCTACTAAGCCGGTTAATGATGGTTTCACGGCTGTCAATAACAAAAAGAAAGGTAAACAAGGTGGTTCTACAACTCAGGGTAAAGGAGGCTTTACTAAACCTGTTGTAGGTAAGCAATTTCATTACCAACCCAAAAAGAACCTTCTTGAACCAAAGAAGGTGGATGGAACTAAGAAGAAGGCTTCTGATGTGGCTAGTACGAGCGGAACCAAGATCACTACTTCTAATCAGTTTGACGCTCTTGATATGGATGATACAGATGGCTTTGGTATTCCTAAGGTTGTTACTAACAAGGATGTGGATGCTGGCAGTACAATGGAAGTTAACAAGGATGAGTCGGTTAAGACTGGTACTACATCACAAGTCCCTCTAGTGAGTGATATGCAACAACCGTTTGTAAGTGATTCTACGGGAACAATGGAAGTTGGTTCTACTCCTATTGTTGAGAAAATTAGTAAGCTTGAAAAGCTACTGATCGATGGGAAAGCTACTCTTGTGGATGATGCTGGTCATCCTATTCCGTCTACCTCTATCACTAAGAGGGCTAACCCATTTTCAAAGGTGGGTGAGGTTGTGGTTTCTGATAGTGATGAGGATGAGGTTCTTAACACGTTCGACAAATCAGCAAATCTTTTTGGTGGTGGTCATGATCGTGAAGATGAGTATGACTATGATGATTATTCGAAGCAAATTTATGATCTTCCAGGGGAATTGGATGCTCTTAATGCCATTTATGGTTTTAATCTCCAAGGTCGTAGGAAGTAGTTTATCTTTTGTGAGAGTCACTACTATCATGTGAGTAATGGTTTGTTTTATTGTTTTGAAAATAGGAAGTATCTTGTTATGTAAGCTTTTCGCCTATGTAACGGGCTGAGATATGAGATTCACCCATATCCGTTGTACTTAAACATTTTTTGGAGTGATATATTTACCGGGTCGTTGACCTTTTACCCAAAAAAACTGAAAGGAAATTTAAATCACCATTCTCTCCAGATTTATACAGCCATTGCGTATAAATGCATTAGTTTCGACATTAAGGAACGCCCTAGGATGGATGAGATCATCAAGACGATTGAGAAAGCCTTGAATATTCAAGTAAGTCTTTTCATTTACTTTGTAAATCTTAAACACTATATATACTACGTTATAAAGCATTTTAGACTTGCTTATAATACAAGACTTAAAAAAATATTAAGATTCTGTGGAAAACTAGAAGGGGGGTTGAATAGTTTTACGTCTTTTTACTTTGTTATAAAAATTAATTTTAGAGTTTTGCTTAGCTTTTAAAAACTTAGATTCGATAATATGTGATCTCAAGTCTTGTACAATATAAACAATTAATACTACACAATATATTACAATGATAAGTAATGAAATAAGTAAGAGTTGGAAAGATTGAACCGCGAGACAAGAGATTTATAGTGGTTCGGCTACAAGGACACCTTCCTTGCCCTACTCCACTCTCCGAGCACCTAACTCGAGAGTTTTCTTCACTATATCAACAAGCTCCCTTATGGCGGAGAAAACCGTACACACCAATATACACACCACTTTTCACACCACAACTTCGTCACGCCTAAGTCACAACTTCTTCAAATCAATCTACTTCACAACTAACTACTCCACACCTATCTTCTTCACACCAATCTAATACCTAGTTTTTCTTCTTCACACCAAGCTACTAACTAATCACACAATCTATATCTAACACAACTATCTACAGTCAAATATTAACAACAATCTTCACAAAGAATAATGTAAATGATCTTTGATGATGCACCAACAACTTGGATGTGGAGATCACAACAAGTTGTAATACTTCTTGCCTTGAGGAATAGAAGTATTCTTCTCTTGCACTTGAGAGGATGAAGGTTGGAGCACTTTGAAACAAAGAATTTATACACTTATGATCAAAGGATAAAAGAATTGAGATTTGGATCTAGATTAGAAAGTTTAGAAGTGCAAAAGGTGAGGTAAAAATCCAGGTTTAA